>JANITX010000008.1:8620619-8640458 GCA_027564395.1 Erythroxylum ulei
ATTTGTATATCGTTTATTGTCATTCACTTCACACATGCTCATCGCTATATCGACATGTTGCAAACTGTAAATCTGCTGCATCTACATTCTCTCAACCCTCAACTCTCTTACTTTGAGTGCGACAATTTCCGATAAGGAATTAACGAAATGAATACACAACTCAACCCCCACTTCTTGTACATTTGTATATCGTTTATTGTCATTCACTTCACAAATGCTCATCGCTATATCGACATCTTGCAAACTATTCAAAAAACACGTTACCATCCAGATGAGAAAATTATATCAGAGACAAATAAAAAAGCTTATAGATTAACCTATCTTTAAAATTTTATCTGATTAAAAAAATTTTTTTTACCTGTTTCAATTTGAATTAAATGTACTGGGCATTTTTACTGCGCATTTGCGCATAGTTAACCTGCTAGTTCCTTTATACAACGTAGTCACCAGTTGTGGTAGGTACACGCATCGATTTATGTAAGGCGTTAGGGGTCTATATTATGTAAGAACTTACTAACTACAGGCAAGAATAAATTGTCCTTGATTTCCCCTTACGCCTTCAATCTGTCTTTTTTCTAATATTTTGTCATAACTAACTCTTGTCATAGACTTCAACTTCATCTTCTGTAATTATCTTAACAATCTAGTATTAGAGCGATCGCACCTCCAACTAATCATGGTAGAAGGGACGTGAGTTGTTGAGTTGTGAAGCATTGAAGAGAATCTAACCTTACTGAAGAACAAGCAAGGAATGACAATCGGTTAGTAGAAAACCAAATTATGATAGAGAGGCACGTAAAAGAAACTCGAGGAATTTAAGAATATGTTCCACTGGGTTGGAGCCACCAAGCAAAACTCACTGGGGAAGGAATTTGTAAATAGAAGCGACACAAAGGAAGAAGCTGTACACCCCACCAACAAGATTCAATAAAATATAGTTTCCAGTAATCGAAGGCAGTGGTGTGAGAAGCTAGGTATATAAGAGTAAGCAGTTTTTCTTACTGGACCACACGTTGACAGAGATGAAGATAGGAATTGTGGTAATGCACCTACAGGGAGAAGCCCATGAACGATATCAGCTAGTTACTAGATAGCGAACCATCGATGACCCGTGTAGTCGGGACAAACTAAAGGAAGCAATCAAACAAAGATTTGACGAAGAAGTGTTTGAAGACTCGATAGGGAACCTCAAGGAGCTCCAATGAGAACAATTAGTTTAAGAATATCGTGCAAGGTTTGACCGGTACTCCAACAAGATGGCATCACCTGAAGAATATCTCACTAGGTTTTTCTTAAAAGAATTGAAGTTAGAACTCGAGATCATCATTAAGTTCCTCTAATCTTGGCAGTACCATTCATAAGGGGAAGTAGCGGAATCGAGAATTTGATAGGAGGAAGTAACAACATGAATCTCAAGGGTGGACTCCCTACAGTTTTGACTTTCAGGGCTCAACTAAAAAAGGGGTTACTATCAACCTCGGGGTCACAAAGTGGCATAACAAGGAATGACCTAACTTGACACACCTCCCACCTAAGGCTACCCACAGCAAAGAATTTAACAATTGGAGAACTAAAGGACTCTACTTTTGTTGTGACCAAAAGCATGTTCCAGGCCAGCTTTGCAGTTTCTTCACCTTTATGTGAATGAAGGTTAAGGCAGGATGAGGAGAGACGACTCTTGAAGAAAAAGGAAACTTAGAAGAGTGTGAAGTTCCCAGAATCTCGAGCTGATGAGGAATATAGACAGATGCAAGTCATAGGTTGTCACCTCTAAAGACCCTTATAGAATCATAGATACTAATCGATAACAGGAGCACATACAATTTCATTGACGAAGCATTGGCCAAGAGGAAACCTGGCCCATTGGAAAAGATTTCAGGTGTTCACACTATGGTAGGGGATGGACTATGAATTAACTGCCATAATAAATACTAAGGGTTCATATGTTATGCAGCGAGAGTCATAAATAGCAGACATATTGGTGATCCCGTTAGGAAGCTGTGATGTGGTCTTCGAAGTATAATGATTGGCAACACTTGACGATGTTTTGTGCAATTTTAGAACGCAGACCATAAAGTTCACTTGGGAAGGAAGAGTGATCACAATGTCAAGTAATGAGAAACATGAGGCGAAATTGGTGTAAAGAAAAAAGTTAGAAAAATGATTTAAGGAGTGCACATTGGAGGGTTATATATGATCCACCTAACATATTCAGTGGAACATCAATAATAACAAATGACCCTGAATCAATAGGGGCCTTTAACAGAAGAGCTCCAAGTACTAGTTGCCAACTACAAGGTCTTGTTTTAAGAGTTGGAATAGCTTCTCTAAATCGAGTTCAAGACCACCGTATCACCCTCAAGGATGGAGTGAATGCCACCAATGTTTGTCCTTATTGTTACTCAGGAGAATAGAAGGACATGATCGGGAAGGCAATGCTGGAACTTCTTTAACAAGGCTTCATTTATAGAAGTCTTTGTAAAGCCCTAACATATACCCTAGAAGTATTATAGCATGTTTATGGTGTATTAAGAAGTGAACATAACGAATGAATTAAGTGCATTTAAGTATAATAAGAGACATAATGGTACTTACTGTAAAAGACATTGGTAAATGGGTAGTTTGTTCATTTCAACATGGACATATATACTTGGACGTGAAATATGGATACGGATTTTTAATATGTTAGCTTGGAATTATGAGCATGATGTGAGGGGAATTGATAAAAGCAGTATTCCATAAGAAAATGAGATGTTTTTTTGTTAAATTCGATGTGTTTTTGTGTAGTTCTTGCATGATAAGACCGAAGTTAGTTGATTTGGCATGTGTACCTCGCTAGATGGATAGGTTTCATTGAACAAACTTCTATAATTGGCCATATCTTCAAATTGGATAGTTCAAATTTGAGATTAAACTAGATACATATATCTAAAAAATTTTATGAAGGAACCGAAATTTGATTCTTCCTCTACAATTTTTGAATTCTAACTTAAAGTTGAGTTATGGTTGCAATCTCTATTTTTGAACAACCTATAGTGTTTTGGTATACCTCCCGGAATAATTAACCAAATTGCATACAATTTATGCTATTAGAAAAATAAGACATAAGGTAATGAAATTATTCGATAATATTATAGGCCAATATGGGAAGTAAAGGAAGAAGAAGGACCAATATGCAATTTTTTAAAGTTAACACATGGATTAATTGGATTAAGGCATGTGTGACCAATAATAATAAAGCATGTTTGTCTAATACAAATTAAGCATATGTGTGAGTCTTGAAAGTTCATGAAGAGGCATATGGAGATGAGAGACGGACAAAACTTTGAGGGTTTTAACTTTAGATTTTTTTCTCCTCTTCATTTCACCTTCTTCATCCCATCATTTTGGAATTTAAGATTGAGCACAATGTATTCCAAAGAAAACTTACAAGTATATAAATGATTTGTTTGTGTATTTATTGCTCATATGTGTATAGTATAATTATACAAGTGTTATTTTAACACCCTTCTAATGGTGGTAAGTTATGACTTGTATGTATGAATATAGATAAAAATTTTATGACTTTAAGTGAATATCATACGATGAATTGTGAAATTGGCAAATGGTTAAAGTAACGATTATAGTGCTTGCTCTATTGTCTTGGTAGTGGATAGATAGGCATACCTATAGGGTTACAGTTCAGCTGCTACATTTTGACATTAATTGTGTTTTCATTTCGAAACTATAATGTTTCCACAGTTTGATGCCTTTGGGTATCCACAGTTTGATACTTTTAGGTATCCACAGTTTGATACCTTCGAATATCCACATCTCTAGTTTTCCACTCCCACAGGAATGCAGGCCTAACACAAAAAGTAAAGTAAATAGATATAAGTAATTAATACAACATGACAACATAAATAATCCGTATTGATGAGCATTTACATTTGTATTGATAATTTGTATCATTGAGTATTGAATATCAATGTTTGGCTTTTGAAGGTGAATGTATGGTATATGAACAACGTATTGAAGCATGTTTGCATTATGTATTTGATTAAGTATGCCATCACTATTTATATTTTTATGGTGTTTATGAACTTGGCGGATGACTGTTGTGAGTGATCATCCAAACTAAGTATTTCCCCAATAAGTTTTTAAGTTTAACACGGGTGTTAATCTATATAGGTCCAAATCATAAGAGTAAGGTGCAGGGAACATTTGCAAGTAGCAAGGATAGCAAATAGGAGAAAAATTAATTTTAGAACGTGTTTTTAGTTAAAGATAATTGTACATGTAATGAAAAAAGGAAATTATATGTTTTCTTTTGGATTACCACGTAAATGTAAAGATATATTACTACTGTTAAATGATAATGTTAAGCATTGGGAAGTTTTGTGATGTGTATATGTATAACATTGAATATAATTATATATCTTGAATACATGTACAGGAATTTAGATGCTATGTATATGGCTGGTTATAGGTTCCGTATATGGAGTGTTATAGTCTTAGCCTGTATGCCTTTCCCATAATCCTGGTGTGAAAAAAGGATAATTCATGGAGAACGTGAATTGACTACCAAGAGCTGAACAAGTATATGATAAAGGACAAGTTCTTAATTATAATAATAGAAAAGTTACTTGATGAGCTGCATGGGTTGAGTTGGTATTCCAAACTGGATCTTGAATCTAGTTACCACTTGATACAAATTCAAGAAGAGGACACAAAAAGATGCCCTTAGGACTCATGAATGACACTATAAGTTCCTTATGATATTGTTCGGACTAACAAATTCATCTTTCACCTTCATGAACAAAATTTTTAGACCTTTCCTTTGAAAGTTTATACTCATCTTCTTTGACAATATTTTAGTTTACATTTGTGAAATCTATTAACATAAGTGGTGTAGTGGGTCGTAACACTACACAAAATAATTAAACCTACAACTATAACAGAGGCAAATCTAGGTCGATCCTACGGAGATTAAATCCAATTACTTTCCTAAATTATCTATATAAGTAAAACAAGGGGGTTTTTGGTTTGATGCAAATGAGATTATAAAGTAAAATTGAATCTATAAAAACAAATCAAATTAAACGGTAGCAAAGTGATAACATTGATGAATGGGTTGAAATCCAGTTCTTTGGTCTAATCTTGGCCTAAGCAGAATTTCACATATGTCGTTGAATTATTATCTTCACACCTCTCTTTAGATTATTGATCATGAATTAACAATAAGTTCTGTTAATTCTGATTTTTCCTTAAGTTGTAGTTAATTAACCCTAACAATCGGATAACCTAGAAATAACTTTCTAAGTTTAATCGGACAATCGCAATATGATTAAGAAAAACAGACCAATTTAAGCAATAATCACACAAGCTCGGATTATTTAACTTATGTTAAGTTGTCCTTAACGATTTAATTCTATTAATTGCCACATACTACTTCAAACAAGACTATTACATATCATATTCAAATTCGAGCAATGGTTTTCATGAAAAACGATTCAATAAAGTATTAAAAGCATTCTTACACAATACCCAATTATTAATCTCAAGATAACGTAAATAGTCTAAAATGAGGGAAAGATAACGACACACAATGACATATGCTTAAATGTGCTCTTCGGTGTTGATTGCACCTCCAAACCGGCGTCGGGTAGGTTAGCCCTCCATCTTTTCCATCAAACTCCAAGAATCAGCCAAGAATGTCTCCATCATTGTTAAAAACTGACCATAATTGAAGAAGAATCAGGTCTAGTCATTTTTCTGCACGCAAACTCCATTAATCTCCAAGAATGCCCATTTTATAGTTGACAACTAACCAAAGATGAAGAGGAATGAGAGTTGTCAGTTCTGCCTAGCCTCTCCTCTCTTTCACCAGTCATCCACCAAGACGATTTTATGATAAAAGTTAGCTTGAAAGGAATGCGACAGGTGGCCTAAAAACTGAAGAGGACAAATGATGCAGCTGCTCTCTTTTTTTCTTGCCAGTAGCCACTTCTTTGATTTTTGCTTCAACCCTCCTCCTTTATTCACTAACCGACTCACACATTTTATTCTCCAACACTCACACACCCCTCTCCGTCACACCTCCTTCTTTTGTATCTTTAAAAGGTAGGTTTTTTAAAGAAAATGGGACAGGTGTTGCGTCATCCCCCTCTCCTACCCTTTGCCGTCACAGAGATCACTTATATTAAAAACTAGGTTAAAATCATGTAATAAATTGACAGAAGTCTTAAAATGGGACAGCTAGCTCAATTCCTTCGGTAGTGTAATTCATGTTATTTACATGCCTCTATTTTTTTTTTCTCTATCTTGTCTCTTTTTTTTTAAATCTTTTTCTTCTTTTTGCTCCAAGAAGACAACAGCGTAGGAACATTGAGAAGATGACTCAATAAATATGCGTTCGGGTTACTTTAGCACCTTCATTTTCGAAATGTACCTAAAATCAAATATGAGCTAAAGTAAGTATCCTAAGCATTTTAAGGTATTAATCACTAAGCTTCAATTTTGAACTTTGTCGAAAAAATGTGTTTGCTTAATCTATCAGTATAAATTTGTCACGACTAATAATCTAATGCCTTTATAGAATGAACTTATGGTCAAACTAAATACGAACAGGAATAAAAAAAATTGAGTAGAGCTGCAATCCTAAACTCAATCCAATAAATGAGTTTCGAATAAATTTAAATATTGATTGCACTTAAATTCAAACATATTTTCTTTATTGATTGGAATGAAGTTTAGTTCTATAAATATTTTGTTTTTCAATTCAAAACCCAATATATTGTGGTTGTTACATGTTGCTGTTGCTTCCAAATCAGAAGAGAGTCTGGTTTGATAGTCTGTCAGCCTTGACGAATTGCAGAATTAGTAAATGCTGGTTCATGGTAGTAACTTATGGTTAAGACTTGAGTCAGTCAGCAACATATTTGTAGATTCTGTATTAAAGGCCGGCATCGTAGAAATCAGCAAACAAGTGGAGATGGAGATGGAGATGGAGATGGAGATGGGGCATCCTTGTCATCAAAAGAGCAACATATCTAAGTCACTGTTTACTTATGGCAGGACATTTATTTGGTCACCAACGCCTAACTTCTCAACTTTTAGATTTATAGGTCCATATCATGAACTACACTGGACCTAACACCCCTTCATCTACCTTAATCTAGATTCATTTGACTGCCAAAAACAGTTCAGTATCGGGTTTGTCTTTGCAATTAAAATCCATTGCAGGGAACATTTATCTACCTCTCTATATAACATCATAACAATTGGCCTGTGACTAAGAGTAAAATTGAAGTGGTTGATGCATTGAACCACAACCATAATGATGGCTAAATTAGGCTATCTTTTAAAAGGAAACCGAAAAGAAAGGTTGAGTAAGAAGCAGATCATTAACTTTTGGTTTCAACAATACCACACGCCTAACAAGTTTTCCCGTATTTAAAGTACCTTATGGAGTGGGTAAAACAAACGTTTGAGTTCGCCATTAACTGACTGTGACATATGTCTTTATTAAAAAGTTAAAGCATCACCAAAGCAGACTCTTTCGGTTGTGTTTTATAAGCGAATTAAAATAGTTATAATCACAAAAGGACCCTTCAACCAAACACAGACCCATTTCTAGACTTAATTTTCATTGTCGTTTCCTCACTTTTAAGGCATGCCTAATCGAAATGAATAGTAAGTCATGAAACTATGACTATGTCAACAAACTTCAGAAGATACTTCAATTTGTAATTAATTATATACTTATTTGACCATATCTCTGAGAGCAGTTAAACGGCTGCTACTTACATTTGATTAACAAATATATCAATTATAATCTACACGTGACACGTTTAGGTTTAGCATTAGACTCCCTTAGCGTTTTATTTTTCGTCTAATTATAGCCATACAAAGCTTGTGGCGACACAAATCACGGAAAATCTTGTTCAGACCTAAAACAGTCCACATCACCAATTGGCTTTTTAGCATACTATTTCGAATGTCTCTTTTGTTTAGACACTATCTACCATGTCCGGCTGCCACATCCCACATCAAACAAGTCCTTTTCAACTTTCGGCAATCAATCAATGTGCAGATGCCCTATTGTCCTGTATACTTTAAACTCTTTTGTTTGAAAGCACTTTTTTGCGCATATTTTCACTGAAAACACACTTCACCGAACAAGAATAACTCGATGGTCAGCTGAAAAACCTGGATAGTTATCATCTTTAGGTAACTGAAAAGTGATGCCTAATGCTTCACGCGAGGATTAGATGTGATTCCACAACATATAAGAATAATAAATGACATGAAAGCTTCATCCCCACCCAAAAGCATACCATAATAAAAAGTAGGCATAAATAAAGGCATCTCACCACCAAAGGGCATACATATTAAATTGACACATTTTCTTTTTCCCCATCCACATTTCTCCACTGGTGCACAGATTTCCATGCCCATTAGCCACAGAAAGATTTTAGAGCATAATATGAGATCTTGGTATAGTTAAAATGGTGTTCAACTCATCTTTCATATGTTACAAACAGAGCTACAGCACCAACTTTCACGTACAAAGCACCTTCAAATGTACGCTTTCCCAACTATTTGCCCAGCTCAAGGTGAACACCAAAAGGCAAATGAGAGAACAACATTGGAATCTAATGTTAGTTACATTGTAGCTTAAACATGTTACTCACCATTCAGAAAGAACAAAATACAAAAAATATCAATAATAGGCATTTGAACTCTAAGAATATTTGATGAAAAATACACCTAGGCTGTTTCAATTATACCTGAGAAGTTATCTCACCCTTTCTTTTTTCTACTTCTGCTGTAGTAACAAAGGACCAAGAAAATGAACTCTTACCCTTCTCAAAGTGACTTTCTTTGTCCACCTCCACCACTTCCGTCATTGGTTAGGTTTACCTTGCAAAACCTCCTCTACCAACAAAATCCCCCCCAAAAAGAAACATGAAATTATTTACTAAAAATCTTGCCTTCCTGTTTTTCACTACCTCGTAGCTCGGTAAAATTGTTTTTAATTTTGCTGAGCCACAAGCTGATCAATCTGCAATTGCTCCACCCATGCTGCCATTGCATGATCAACTGATTCTCTCTGAGCATTCAAATTTGAATTCTCACTAGAAGCACTGACAGAGACATGTGAAGGGAACTTTTCTTTCATCTCAGTAGGAGATTCTTTAACAAGAGATTGAACCCATGTCAAATCAGGCTCCTCATCGTTACCAAGCTCGAATGAATTTGACCTCCGAAGCTTACCCAACTCTTCAGCACTGAGAGTCCAGTCAAGTTTACCATTGGAAGAACCCCATTTTGACCAAGAATTTATTGGGGATCCAACAATAGCTGCACTGTTGGACCCTAGTTCACGAGAGCTGAGACTACGAAGCTGCTGATGCTGCTTCTCTCGTTGAGCTAACATGGATACTCGTGAGTTCATTGGTGATATAGGTTCCATACTTCGTGGGGACATTCTTCCAGATGCAAAAGAGGCCTGTAATAGAGAGTGATCAACATTTTTTGGAGAAAAACTTGTGTTGATTGGTGATAGCATGCTCTGCTGCTGCTGGAATTGATTGAGAACAGCAGATTTGTGAGTTGGTGAGAAAACAGCAGAAGCCAACGCTTGATCAGCATATCGGGGTGACAAGCTCTCTGCAGAAAAGAGATCATCAAGATTTGAAGGTGTTAGGGTTTTCAATCTACCAGAACGGTTCAAAGAGTTGTTGCTCAATGATGGCTGACCAAGATTAGACAACTCATTTAGGATCTGTTGTTGCTGCACATCAAAATCAGGCATCAAAGTATAATCATCTGTAGGAATGTCTCTTGCGTTTAGGGAAGATCTCAACCGACTAGACTGAAGATTGCTTCCAGGAAGATGTAGGGCTGGAACATTTTGTTGAGGCCAAGCAACAGAAGAGTGCGACATTCCATTGGCAGATGGAGACATGGGAGGAGTAAATGGGGAAGGAGACATTACAGAAACTGAGGAAGGTGAGCCTGGTAAAAGATTCATGGCAGCAGCAAAATCCATGGCAGCAGCACCAGAAGTGCTTGAACGAGGGGAGGGTACGGCAGAACCAGTAGACATGTATAATGGTCTAAGTTCCTCAACAGTGTGGGCAAAAAAGCAAACCCTTCTGGCACAGTTTGTACCATCTTTACAAAGCCGAGTTCGATATTGAGCAGGATGTAGCCAACACTCAAACACACCATGGGCATACTCACACATGTCCCCACGTCTGCAAGCTCCTTTTCGAAAATCAGGACATGGAACACAGCTGTAATGATACTTCCTAGGGTCCCTTCTTCGGGCATTTTCCCCTGGATGAACAAATGGGCATTCAGTCCAATCATGTGAGTAGGCTCGAGAACAGGGTCTCACCTTGAAAGAATACATTCGGAATTCATCAGTTGAATAGATACTATTCTTAATGTCTGGAAGAGATGGATCCACAGGGTACTCCTTCTTCTCTGATGCAGAGTACGCAGGCATATCATTAAGCTTTGATTTCATAGGGGAATCTGAAGCAGACACCGGAGATCCATTTTCCATTGAAGGTGAAAGTGGTGGGGAACTTGAATTTGAAGTCAGTGTGGTGATCCTTAAATTTCTTTCTATGACAGAACCATCAGTTGCAAGGAGTTCTTCAAGAATCAGCTTAATATCTTGAAGCTTTGGTGGAACAACAATAACATCAACTGGTCGATGACCATTTGCATCTACCAAATTAGGATCAGCACCAGATGATAAAAGCAATTTGACAATATCAACAGCATTCCCTGCTCCACCTGAAGCAGCACAGTGCAACGCAGTGCTTTTATCCAGGCCACATGCACGATTGACATCACCATTACATAGAGAAAGAATCAGCTTAACAACATCACAGCTTCCATACATAGCTGCAACCATCAATGGAGTTCTATGTTCATTAACCATTTGCTTGGACCCCTTCTGACGGCCATACCACAGGCCAACCTCATCAATACAAGAAGGATCACGATCAATCAATCGCTTAAAGCTTTCAACCTCATTGTTAGCTGCGAGATCAAGAACACTCGCAAAAGCATCTTCAGTCTCAATAGTCAAGTTATTCATATCTTTGTCGGGGACTCTATTTAAGTAGAATGAAAATTAAAGCAAGAAAACAGCGTGAGCTTTAACTCCCCCAATCCTCAGCACATACTTTGATGGGCTGATAAACAACAAACCTTTAATCAACCTGCAGATAAATACAAAATGATCATCCCATTATCAATAACCAAGGAAAATATGTTCTTAAGATTAACAACAGAAACTGTATGGAGCAATAAAGAAAGTTACAGGAGAGATTACCATCCTCCTGCTTAGGAAACAGGAGACAAAAACAATAAACTTAAAAAAGAAACCACTAGGATTCGAATTGCGCCAGAAGGTAAGGCTATGTTCCAAAGTTTGAATGAAGAAGTAGAGGAAAGGAAAAAAGGGGAAGAGAGGAGAAGAGCGTAGGGGTGAGTGTTTAAACTCTCATCTCTAATTTGTATGCTTGTGAAAGGGGGAAGTTAGGACAAAATTGTAGCACAAGACAGCCAGGTAACCTCAATTCAATTCAATTCCATTTGTTATGAAAAAATCAAATTCACTGAAAGACATAAATCAGCATATAAAGCACCAAACTAAACAATCGGAGGAAAACCCGGAATAGGGAATCTTCCTACCTAGATTATAAACCGTGTTCCTAGATTTCGTCCGGCACTAAAAATAATTAAATTTACTAAAAGCGGCTAACTTTCGCACCCACTTTTTTATTCATCACATTGAATGCCGTAAGCCAAACCCAAATAAATAAATAAATCATCCTTTCTAAGTATTTCTTCTAAAGCAAATATTTACAAGGAAAAAAGTGAAACTTTGTTAAAAAGGAAAAAGATTGCAAGTCATGAATTCATTTCTTGCACCAGAAGTCTAGATGTAGATAACAGGAAATCATTATTAAGTTAATTCTTCCTCCATTTCTTTTTTTATTTACTTTTATCGCTAATGAGAGAAGGGTACTATACTCAAGGTAAAGAAAAAATATGATCTTTTCATTTATACTTCCCCCAAGTTTTCTCAGCAAACAAACAGAAACTCAAGAAACAAGCATATGACATGCTTTCGGTTCTTGGTACCAAATTAACAGAGGAAAAAAATACAAAATTTGTTTATTTTTCTAAAGAAAGAGAAGAAAAAGAGAAATAGAAGTCAATATTATCAGGAACATATCAACCAGTTGGAAGGGGAAATGAAAATCACTATAAAGAAATTACAACGAGAAGATCGGAAAAAGATCTGGTCCTTAGTAGCAAAAATATTCATCAATATCAACCCAGAAAAGGAAAACAATAAAAAAAAACCCAAGAAAAGGAACAAACTCATTAAAGGTGTCTTTCGTGTTCACCATTTAAGACTGAAGAAGATCTCTCAGTTACTCACAAGATCAAAACACAAGTAAATGAAAATAATCAAGGGTTTGACATATTGGATAAGAAGAATAAGAAGAGATAAAAGGAAAAAAGAGTTCATGTAACTGCGATCAGAGGTACAAATAACAAAACTGAAGTCTTTCGGTGTAAGAAGAGAATCTTACCTGTTACCCTAGTTCCAGCTAAGAAAGTAAAGAGTGGTTTCACAGATCTACTACTCTATACTTGACAAAGCCAACTTCAACAACGAGCCTCCAACCTTTAAAAAAACAAAGCATTAATGGGAAAACCAAAATTTATTCTTCTGCTAAAGAGAGAAAGAAAAGTCTTGAAGCACCAAAGAAAGAGAGAGCCTTCTTCCATTTCCAATTTCTATGCTCCTCTCTGCTTTCTTTCGTGAAAAAGAAAAAAAAAAGAATAAATTTCTAATTTTTAAAGAATAATCTTTTTATTCAAATATATTTTTGAAAAAGAAAAACAATTTTTGTATATGGAGTTTGAATATTCTCCGCTCATCCTTGTTACTGTTTTTCTAGAACCACCACAAACCTCACGCCACGTCATTTCTGTTCTGACACATCCGCAATTTTTTCTAAAGGCCAGGTGCAAAAAAGTCTTTCTGAGTTCATGCACTCCTATTAGTGGATGACGTGGCTGGACTCTATTGGTTTTTGCCGTGTAAATGGGGTACAACATAGGAAAGAAGCTCTACGGTCTTTGTAATAGTTTATAAACCCTTGGTCAAATTCTTTGGGAATTCAACCCAAATTCACCCCACATGGAAGTTAAATTTTGGATGGTAATTATCGAGTGGAGTCACAGTTCATGAAGTCCGCTGATTTGGCAATCGGAGAAGCCAATGAGACAACATTGAGCATTGACTTCATCGGTAATCCTACGCCACGTCATGATGAGAAAGGTCCAACGCAAAGCAGGAACATTAGGTAAAGATCGAACTGGGAACCGGTTAGGGTGGCAGAGAGAGAGGTGGGACGTGTGACCGGTTAGGTGGTTAAAGTTAAGAGAGGTGACAGGGGAAGCCGGTGATTAGCGCGCGTGCGAGGTGCGTGGAATAAACTGGAATTTAATGTGGAGAATGGGGTCCACCAATGAACGAGACGGCATAAAGGTCCGCTTGCTACAAGCGTACGATAACGGACGTGAAAGGTCTAGTCTATTCCAGTTAAATATTGGAGTCTAATCACAAGTCGTAAAAGGCGTGAAGCACCCATATCTAGTTTTGATAAGGGAAAAAAGAAAATTCCGTCACTTGCATTTTTCAAAACTGGGACTGGGACAACCATTTACTTTCTCTCTCTTAATGCTTTGTTTCTCCCGGCGAATCACTCATATTTTACAAACTTGCGGTGTCTTCTCAATCCTTTAGAACGAAATTAGCGTCTCGTTTAACGAAAATACAAAAAAGTCGTATCTTACTACTAAACATTCTAGATAGCATGTTTAGTATAGATAGCAATGGACCCGACCCAACGTTGAGCATGCGATATCTTATTGGGGCCTGGACTCAACTCGAAACTCGAGCTTGCGTACGACCTCCAAACCTATATTTTTTCTGTCCAATTTTTAAATAAAAGTATAAAATAATATCGTTTTTAATAAAGTGATTCAGGCTTGAATTTAACTTGACTCAGGTCAATTTTTTAATTAAAAGTACAAAATCATATCATTTTATTTTAAAATATCGAACCTAAGCCGTAGTCATACTTAAGGCTTAGTTGAGTTCAAGAACTTAGACCCGAAGCTTAGCCAACCCTTAGCTTGTTGATTTTGGGCCGACGCAACTTATACTTAGGCTCTTTTGTCATCTCCACTAAACATTCACATTAATTAATTGAATTCAATTTAAACTTACATTTTTTAGTTTTATTTTAAAATTTTTAAAACTTTTCCTTGTACAAAACTCAAACTATACTCCCTACTTCAAAATAAATATTTTACCAAATGATTACATATAATTATTTCAAAACTATAAAATTGTTAAATTTGTAATATTTAAAGTTGAATTTCTTAGAATTTGTAAGGAAATTAGGATTGTAGATATTTTTTATTTCATTAGGTAAGTTAACGAATAAATTTATAGCAAATTGTATTCTTAATTCTAATTCCTTAAAGCAATGGCTAGAGTTACTTAGGAACAATAAGTAATAGAGTACACTCGTAAGAGACAACCCCAAACTAGGCACCTCATGCCAACATTTAAGGAACCACATTTTTAAGATAATACATGTGTACTTCTGAAATTGATCTTTTGAATATAATAAGTGTAGATTAAGATTGCACTAGAGATGATAGGCTTAGTAATGAAAATGAGGCGATTGATAGAGAATTTTGAGTTGAGTATGTTTGTAAAGATTATAAAATATTTTTACAAAGAACTCAACTTTGAGATTCTGACCACAATTAGCGTCAATTAAAATTTTAGGTTGGATGGGTTGAATGCTATTATATTGAAGTTAGGTGGAATCTAATGAGATTCGCTCAATAAATTTGAAGCGTAGTGGAGTTCTATGTCGAGCAAGTTTTACTCGATGTAAAATATTTAATATTTCGCAAGTATACGGATCATTAAACTTATAATAATTGAGATGTCGATCACATAAGGAATTAGCTAAAACTAAATGAACCTAACTTACAGATCATTAAACTTATAATAATTGAGATGTTGATCACACAAGGAATTAGCTAAAACTAAATAAACCTAACTTTGCTTAAGGTTGTGAAATATGATTTGAGAGAAAATAAAATTTAAAAATTAAACAATCAAATAAAATTGAGCACTAAATCACTTAACAATTGAGTTGTCATAATAAAATAAGGATGATCAAGATGAAAGTTTAAGATTTGTTCTATCATCATTTTGCTCCCTTTATTCAATTTGGTGTCGATTCTAGATTTCCAAAGACTTTGATTATTCTCTCTCAATGCCTAATCATTTAATCCCAATTATTAATCCCTAATTGATAATAAAATTTCAAATTTGTAATCTTTTAATTAACAAAAACAACTTAACGTTTTCAACTAGTTCTTAAGCAATCTGTTGGATAATCGAGTTCTCACACAAGATTTTTCTTGGTACGATCATCAATTTAATATTTGTGTGAATTATTAAATTGTTAACTCTCATTATCTAACCTATTCAGATTACTATCAACTCATTCTCTCGATTTGTGTTAAAGTATAAGCAAATATAAATATCACAACACCCAAAACATTATGGCCCTGTTTGGCAATCAGCTGCTTTGACCACGGATTGCATTAGCTGTTTGTTAGAGATGTTTGGTAAAATTAGTTGTTTAGTATTAGCTGTTTATGTGTAAAATGACTTATGAGGACATGACTTTAAAAAAAATTATAAGCGTATGAATATTATATATCTTAATATTTCGTTGAATACTCTTATAGGAATTTATATTTTATATATTTAATTCTACAAAAATGAAATTCATAACTTTAATAAAAATATAGATTTTTTTATGTTTATAAATTAACCACTCCTTTTAAAGAAATTTGTTTTATCATCTTGGTAATTTTCTTTTGTAAGAAATATTTTTCCAATGTTTTAAAAACAAACAAGAAGTTTAAAGTAAATAAGTGGTTTAATAGATAGATTAATACTTTTAATATATTTACAATAACAATATCAAAATGACATTATTTTAATTATAATCAAACCAAATTTGGGCTAAGAAAAAGTTTGATAAAAAAATTAGCTCCTATTCTACCAAATTATACAAGATGCCAAAACTTATTCTGATAAAGCCTATGCATATGTCTGTTTGATTACCGAGAAAATAAATATTTCTAGAAGAAAATTAATTAGCAATATGCTTGTTTGATTATCAAGAAAATAAATGGTTCTAGAAGAAAATTAATCAACAATTCATCCTACGCAAGAAACGTATATGTATACTGGGTGGGGACACTGAATAATAAAGTAATGATGTGTCATTTTGAACTCTAGCACTGCCTGATCTATAGTGAGAACCATTTCTACGATGAGAACCCAGAAATGGGATAAATGCAAGGAAAGAGCAGGCAAAATGAGGGCAGAATCGGTAAAAAAATAAAAACATAAGCTAATTCATCAAAACGCTCCACTAGATGAGCTTCTTCAATATCAGCTGATTGGTTTGAATAAGCTAACCTAATCAGCTGATAACCAAACAACTTAACACAGCTTATTTATAAAGTCAACCAGCTGTTTTAGGTCAATCAACTATATTTTGGTTGATCGGCCAATAACCAAACACACCCTATATTGAAATCAAGAGTGTTCAAGTCACAAAATAAGTCAAGAACAAATCCTAATATGAAATTAAAACATCATTAACGTGTATAACATCTTCCAATCCAGTTCACACATCAAGTTTAACGAAAATTATAAAAGGAAAGAAAGAAAAGCTTGATCTGGAACTGAATTTGTAGATCTGGAAAATGTTCAACAACTGTTGCTCCTTTTGATCTTCCTTGGATTAATCTCAATTTGATAAGATGGAGGTTGCTCTTTTTTTTAGTGCTTTATGCTTTTAAATAGTTCTTGAGACTTATAGGATTTACCCACTTAATTTGGTTCCAAAAAGAGCCTTAAAACATAAAAATTACAAAAAGAGTCGCATGTTGGAAAAGCTGAAATTTGTTGGAATTGTAGTTTGTGCTCTCTGTCACGGTCGTGACCTGCTTCCATACTTCCAATTCTTTTCTTTTTTTCAATTTCCTGTTCCCATACACTCAAACACACATCACACACCTCTTGAAACATAAAATTTAGATTCTAATCATATTCAAAACCACAAAAACACTTAGAATATAAATAAACACTGATAATAGCATAATCTAAGCCTATATACATGATAATCATCTAAGAAATAATTAAAAGCACACTTAAACATCTATCAAAACATAGTATAATTTACATCCTATCAACATCCCCACACTTAAGCTTTTGTTTGTCCTTAAGCAAAAACAAAAACAAAACACAAACACAAAAAAAAACAAAAACTCAAACAAACCAAATAATTTGTAAGATGACTCTCAAATGCTCAGCATGCTCCTCTCTGCTCTTCGAATACACCAAGATATCATCAATAAACACAATCACAAAGTGATCCAGGTATGGTTGAAACACCTTATTCATCAAGGCCATAAAAGCTGCCGGGGCATTAGTTAACTTAAATAGCATCACTAAAAACTCAAAATGCCCATACTTGCTCCTGAATGCACTCTCAGGAATATCATTCTCAGCTATCTTCAACTGATAATACCCTGATCTTAGATCTAGCTTATTAAATACCTGAGCTCCCTACAACTGGTCAAGCAAGTCATCAATCTTAGGCAACGGATACTTGTTCTTCACTGTCACCCAATTTAGTTGCCTATAATCGATGCACAACCTCAAAGTCCCATCCTTCTTCTTCACAAATAGTACTGGAGCTCTCCAAGGTGAAACACTAGGACTAATGAAACCAGTTTCACAGGTGCCATCCTATGTGGAGGAATAGAAATAGGAGTAGCACCTAGAACTAAGTCAATTGTGAACTCTGTTTCCTGATATGGTGTTAAACCAGGTAACTCTTTAGGAAATACATCTAGGAACTCCCTAACCACTGAAATGTCCTGTGCACTCTGCTCAACCCTAGTGTCAATAATGTGAGCCAGATAAGCCTCACATCCTCCCTACATCATCCTTAATGCACTCATGAAGGATATCATCCTGGCTGGCACTGCCTGACTAATTCCTTTGAATGCTGCTCTCGGCTGACCAGGAGATTCCCGTAATACCTCCTTGGTGTAGTAGTTCATGATGGCCCTAAGGGCGGTGAGCTAATCCATACCTAGAATCACATCTATCTCCCTCAACAGCAATACTATCAGGTCTGCCTCCAACTCTGCTTGATCAATACTAATTAAGTACCCCTTGCATACCTCACCAATAACAGTAGTATTACCTAGAGGTGTATTCACCTCTAGCATATACTGCAGTAACTCCCTATCACAATGCAATCTATATGCCAAATGAGGGATGATAAAGGAGTGTGTGGATCCTGGATCTAGCAGTGCAAATGCCTCTAAATAATAAACAAGAAGCGTACCTGCAACCACATCTGGTGAGTCTTAGGCCTCCTGCCGGGTCATAGCATAGACCCTAGCCTGGGACTGTGGTCGACTGCCCTATCCCTTATGCCTCATGGAAGAACTCTCAGTTCTCCCTCTCTCTCTCCTTCGGCCTCTCTATCCAGATCCACCACCCCTGCTCTGCTGGACTATAGCATCACTCCCAGATCTCCCACTCACATCAGACTGGACTCCAGCAACAACCGAACAATCTCTGACTTTGTGTTCTAAAGAGCCACATGCAAAACAAGCCCCTGACACAGTCCAACACTCTCCACTGTGCCTTTTTCCCACAATGCTCACATGGGGGCCGCTGGTTCTGCACTGTACCTCTCCCACTACCAGTCTGTAAAAATCCACCCCTCTTTTCTGTTCCTGACTGTCTAGATCTACCTGATGATCTAAATGATCTACTCTGGTGCTTACTGAAGCTCCTGCCAGAACTGCCCTGACTCTCACTAGTTCTCTTTCCTTTAGACCCTTGCACAGTCTCTGTTTGTTTCTCCTTCATCAGCTGTTTAATTCTAATTGAGGCAGCTCTCAACTCAGTGAAAGTGCCCATATCTGACCTCGCCAACCTTGTTCTGATTTCCATATTAAGCCCATTCTCAAACCTCTTGCACTTATCTTCTTCTGTAGGGATTAGAGTAGTAGCATAACCTATCAATTCATTAAATCTGACCCATACTCAGCCACTGACATCCTTCCTTACTTCAATTATAGGAACTCCTGCATCTTTATATCCAGATAGATCTTAGGTATGTAGTTGTCTCTGAAGATCCTTAGAAAGTCTTCCCACTTCAAATGACAAGGCTTGGTGTTACTGCCTGGAACGGTTTTCCACCATTGATATGTTGGGCCCTGCAGTAAAGACACTGCATAGTCGAACCTCTCATCAGGCTCGCAGTCCATCTGATCAAATACTCTTTCCATTCTCTCTAACCATCCCTCGGCCTCAGCAAGGTCTGTGCTACCATAAAAGTCCACAACTCCCTGCTTCCGCAGTCTATCATACCTCCTCTCCCTTCTCTCGGGTACTCTAGGAGGCATCTCCTCAAATCGAGGTACCTAGGACTCCCTACTGACTCCTACCGATCCTTGGTCAGCTGGTTGATCAATCCGATCACCTAAAGCGGATGACCTATAACAAATAATAACTTCAATCATTATCCGCACTTTCACAATATTTCATGCTTAACATTCCTATATGTCCCAACAGATGCCAAACCATGCTCTGATACCACCTAAATGTAGCGCCCC
>JANITX010000008.1:8684409-8696858 GCA_027564395.1 Erythroxylum ulei
CTGATGTAGTACGCCACCCTCGCGGGGCACGGACTCGGATATCACCAACGATATCGGGTTCGGGTCACTCGGGAGTGTGGTGTTACATTTGGTAAATCTGTCGATAATATTACTGATAGAGGAGCTTGTTCATCGCTACATTTACTGACCGAAACAAACCTTCCGTCACTAAATTTACCAGCAGTACAAAAATTATCGTCTCTACGGAATAGAAATGTTCGTCAGTAACTTAGCGACGGAAAACTTGTAATCAATCGCCAATTATTACCTACGGTTGTTTCTCCGACGACTCATTTCGTCAATAAATTCTATCGCCAACTTAACTTGCCCACGAAAAACCTTCACATTTTGTCGGTAATTTACGTCGCTAAGCCCCATTTTCTTGTAGTGGTGTAAGTAACTGAGAAAATGTAAAGTCCCGATATTGAAGTGTTTTTTAGGTACACGGTGACTCACACGTTTGTGCAACTGAACATATATAGTCTAGAAACTTTAGTTTCACAATATAAAAGGTAATTTTGAGAAGAAGATGAGGGATAAGTGACTAGAATTAGAAGTTACAACAAAAGTTTAAGTAGGAGACAATATTCTGAACTTAGGATGACGAAAACACAAAGATTATTTTAAGAAATTTGATAAATAACAGTCTTTCATCAAGGATTCAAAGGGATTTCATTAGAGAAAAGGAGGATATGCATATATATGGATTCTTTTCTTTTTTATTATTCTTTTAAACTTTTGATGTTTGGTTCATATGTTTAGTGCCTAGCTAGGATGAACCCTAAGTTAGGATGGACCCTAAGTTAGGATGGATGCTATGATATGATCCTTTACTTAATGCAATTTGATTAACCGATTCATTGAGATTCAATTATGCATTTCTATTCTTGAATTAATATGTTTGAGATATTAGTTTAACGTTTGATTGCATATGATTGAGATTGAGAAATCCTCTTATACGAATAGATATACTATAATTGAAAGGAGTTGTATGCAAACCTAAATATAGGGTGACATAAATCTTCTAGATTAGAGTCAAATCTAATAGAGAAATTCACGAATCAGAATAATGTGATCTTAGGGGTTTTAACTAGAAAAAGCTTTAGTTAATCAATTGAAGATTAGTTGTTAATAGTCTTGAAAAAGATATTAACATAATATAGGAGTTTTCATGGTCCAATGATCAATAATTGGATTGCGCGATAAAGTGTTAATACTTGAGATATATTAGGAGGGTCTATTACTTAGGTACTAGTCATTTGATATTGGATTAATATTTGTGTTATATTTGTCTTGATCCGTTATTATGTTGAGTTTTAGTTTAGTTTAGTATTCAATTAAATCATCATCTTAAGATTTAAATTTACATCAATCATGTTCCAAAAAGGAACTTTTTGTTTCTCCTTGTGCAACCAACGTGCCCCCTTGTTCACCAACATAATGCTAATATAGTTTTGTGTTTAGTCACATCTTAGTAGTGATAATTTACACAAAAAGTTCTAGAATGTAAGACAAAGTAATTTGGGGTAAACACGTTCCTATGTTAAGGTTAGGTTAGGTTAGGTATAAAAAATTAGGGTTCAATTTATTAAAAGAAGGAAGTTAAGGGGAAAAAAAAAGGGAGCTTTCGGCAAAAATGAGTTTTTGGAGCAAAAGGAGTTAACTAGAAGCCAAATATAACAGTTAGAGATCAAGTAGAAAGACAATAGTAGTAGAGGAATAAAGATTTCAACAAGATTCATGAAGATATTCTCTCTATTTGCTTTTCTTCCTTGTTTTTGTGTTCTTTCTTGTTTATCTACGAACTAATTGGGATACAAATATAGACAGAGCAAACCCTTAGGTTATAAGGTTTTGAATTGATATTTTGGTTTAATAAAATTCCTAATTTTTTAATAATTATTCATATTATTATATTGATTGATTAAAGGAATGAAAGTTAAAAGGTTCAATAATTAGAAGCAAAGATCTTATCAAAGGTAGAGCCTAGTCCCAATTATATTGAAGCCTAACACACTTAGTTAGATTGAAGATAACTTCAGATCTTTAAATATAAACCTAGGCCTAAAGAGCCTTGAATATTCAGAATTAATTAATATCAATAACAATACTTAATTTTGTCGAGATTTGGCATGTAATTTAAAGCTAATATATGATCATTTCAAAAACCAACACATCTCGCCGATCGAAAAGTTCACAAGTTTGAGAATTTTCCGTCCTGGGTTTATACAGGCAATTTGGATGATACCGGTAAGATATTTCAAAATAATAATAGCTTGCGGTCACCATCCACTGCTAATTTCGTTTGATGGTAAAACTTGCATCTTCCTGCTAGAAAATTCCAAGTCAAAGAATGCGGCAGGGTCGTGCATTTTTATAAAAGTAAAAGGGATGATTCCCATCAACCGATTACGAAGTCTGTTATTTACTATCACTTAAGAGGAAATGATATAAATGCTAGATAATGATATACTCTTTTCCGATTGGTTTATTCCTGTACCCTTATATAATCCTTTCCTATTGGTTTATTTCTGTACCCTTTAACCAAACACCTTCTTACTTTCAACTACTTATTGTCATAGGAGATCAGATCTTCTGTCTAGTTTTACTTTGTCTTATTCTGTCTCATGAAATCTCAGTCATTTATTTTGTAGATCTCACGTGGATCCCACATAAGACCTACATAAATAAATAGCTGAGATTTATTGGACACAATAAAACACCATAATGTCATGGTTACCTTTATTATCTAGCTGCACTAGTTCAGGAAAGCAACATGAAAGTGCTGAACTGGTCAAAAATGGTGGGCATTTATAAGGTCCACTAATAATATGTAGTTTTGAACATACACTTCTTATTTAACTCCCTCTCTTTTTTCATCTGCTTATTCCCCAGGTTCAATTATTGGAGTGTGTCAAAAGGTTCCAATTTTATCAAGGGTTTGTTGACTTCGAGTGTTAAGAGGCTAGGCAGGAGACTCTTTCCATTTGCCTTCTCTCCGTTGTGGCTGGCGACATTCCATGTGCACACTCTTCATTATCGTCCAGCTCGCTCTGCAGTACTGCTCCTGGTCTTCACTTGAATTACCAGACTATGGCTACATTCCATGTGCACACACTTCATTATCGTCCACCTCGCTCTGCAGTATGGCTCCTGGTCTTCACTTGAATTACCAGACTATGGCGACATTCCATGTGCACACTCTTCATTATCGTCCACCTTGCTCTGCAGTACTGGTCCTGGTCTTCACTTGAATTACCAGACTATCATATAAGCACAAATGTTTCATTATCAAGATAACAATCTAGAGCCATATAACTAATAATGTGCGAGCCAAATCACTAATAATTAATATAGGCGCAAGTGATGTCCGTTCCATGATCAAGGAATCCTTAATCTTTAATCCACTCAAGTACGCAAGACTTTATATATGTTCCAGGTTTGAGAACTTGACAAATCTTGTATGAAGCTGTTTAGTTTAGTGCTAGTTTTCCATGCTAGATATGTATGTCCTTCATTGCACCAAGTAATCCTCCTTTAAGTTTTAACACTTTGTTTTCTTCGAGTTATAATGTCTTACTCTTAATTGTAAGTCACGCTTTTCAAACGGGCCTTCTCTCTTCATTCCTATACTAAGTTCAACTCAGCTTGGAGTTCTCTTCTTTCATATCATGTTTAAATTCTCGAACTCTTTGACTACGCTTCAAGCTCTACAGGGATCAATTCTTTTAACACTAAATGCAAACCTAAACGACGATTCTCCTGTCACAACGATCCTTCCATAAAATTTATAAAAAAAATAAAAATGAAATTACTTGAATGTACAAGTAAATATGTAAAATGTAATACATAGTACAGACCTTATTACGTGTCTCGGATCGTTCATGAAAGAATTAAAAATGAAGGAAATGTGAAATACCTAATTTCGTTTCCATCTTGACTTCCAAAGTGGTTTTCGTAGCCAAAATGAGCTCTAATCTCCCAAGACCTTCACGGAAAACGTTCACTGACATGTGGTTAGCATCTTTCTACAGTTTTCTTAATACGTAAGCGCTCTTAACGGGTCAAAGGATCTGTTTGCTTACGAATGATATGAGCAACTGTAAAAGACCTTAACCTTTATATATAACTTCCATATCGCGCTTCCTCATCGCAAGCTTGATATGGTTCCAATCCACACTAATCGAGATCTATTTTTTTTCTAGACTTTGACCTATTGATTTAGATCATTTATTGGGCCACTTTATTATCTTTATCTAGATCAAATTACGTAACTTAACCGATAAATTATTGAAAACCCAAAAATTACAATTAATAGTTATCCAACATAATGAGAAAGGACAAAATTGTCCAACATTCAAGTAGGTTAGTCCTACTTTGCATTGACCTCATCAGGTCCTTTAGTGTGCGATTGTGTCTTTCAGTCACACCATTTTGCTCAGGACTACCTGGAATAGTGAACTGAGTCATTATTCCAACTGATTCCAAATATTGGCAAATGAACTCTTTTTTTTCCTACAACCATATGTTTGCCATAGTATTCTCCTCGCTTGTCAGATCTAACTATCTTTATTGATTTTTCCAATTGGTTCTCAACCTTAGTCTTAAGGATCTTGAACTTATCAAGAACTTCAAACTTTTCCTTAAGCAAGAACACATAACCATAGCGGGAATAATTGTCTATAAACATCAAAAAATATCTACTATTGCATAACGTGACTGTATAGGGACCACTAACGTCTGTATGTATGAGGACCCATTTTTCTTTATCTTGGTTAACTTACCCCTACAACAATCGATACATATTTCCAGATCACTAAAGTCCAGAGTTGGGAGAATGTTATACTTTATTAATCTTTCAACCCTCTCGTTGGAAATGTGGCCAAGATGTTTATGTCACAGAATGTATGATGTTTCCTTTATGAAAGCTCTCTAAGTAATAGGTTCAGCAACATAAGAAGAGACATACATTTCGTTAGGAGTAAGACACATTCTACATAATCCGTAGGATAAAAAGGAAATTCTGATATGTCTTGCATTGACAGAAATATGTACAATTGAAGTATCAAATACAAAACAATATCCCTCTTTATCCAAAACTAATACAAAGATCAAGTTCCATCTAAAAGATGGTATATAAAAAGTGTCTTGTAAAAATAAAACAAAACTCGTATCGAGGTTCATTCCTACATATCCTACGAACAAAACATCCACCTTTTCATTGTTGCCGACCATCAGCTTCTCCTCTCCTTTAGTCGACCTTCTCCTGGATGTGAACCCATGCATTATGGAAGCAACATGAATAGAAACTCTACAACCTAACCACCAAGAACTTGATGTGGTTATAGCTACATTGGATTCATAAATCATATAAGACGAGGAGTTACATAACAGTTCCTGCTTAACCTTCCACAACTTGTACTTCAGGCAATCGGCCTTCCTATGCCCCTACTTCTTACAAAAGAAGCACCTCATACTCTTTATGTCATGTGAGTCCTTAGCAATGCTAGACTGTCCAGTCTGAATTTGTGGAGAGGGTTTAGGTTTCTTACCCTTACCCTTAGGTTGTTAGGGCTTAGCCTTCCCCTTACCTTTTGTAGCTGTATATAGGGCTATATAAGGAGAACTCTTTATCTTCTCCTCAGTTGTAGCACACCTGAAATCAAGGCATTGTGTCCCAAGCCTCATCCTGAGAGATTTAGGACGTCGCCAACATCTCAAACTCTCATTGGAGAGTATTAAGTGCTTGATGCACTATGAGCATGTCAAGATAGGTACATCAAGTGCCTTTAGTTTACTCTGAAGGTGAACCATCCTGATAATGTACTCTCTAACACCTCCTTCTCTTATATACCTCATGGAGAATAGCTGTTTAATCAAGGTGCTCTACTTCGCATGAAATGACACCTTGTACCTCTGGAAAATGCTATCCATAAACTTCTTCGCAATGTCCATATTTGATAATCCATTGAGCAGATGATCTGGGATCGACCTCTTGATGGTCAAATAGCACATCCTATTTGACCACTCTTAGATTGCCATAGCTACTTTATCAACTTTTAAGTTGATATCAGTAAATGGAGAAGGTCTCTTGATATGCATCGTCATGTTGACGTCAGTCATCTCCAGGGCAAACTCAACATCCTTCTTCCACTTCTTGAAATTGAAACTAGTTAAGGTCTCAATCGTGACAGCATTGTTGTTTACAGAAAAGTTGATTCTAAGAAAGAAAAGACAAAGTAAATATCAGTATAAATGCAAGGTAACAGTGATACTTGAAGCATTAAAGTAGTATCTATATAAAGAATCTGATCACACATATTATGAAATACTTGTGGGTTAAATACACAACATATGCAATTAGACCTCTACATGAAAGCGATCAGAGTATAAACCATCAACTCTTATAACATTACCATCTGTGGGTGAGTAGATCATTCAAGCAACAACTTTCCTTTATCTAATGCCTTTATGTATATTTCAAAATCTCATATAAGGTCAACATCTATGGGCGGAATAACCAAACATGAGATTAGAGACATCCCCTAACATGCAAGTGATACAATCCAAATACTGACTTGAAAGTTCACTGTGGCGACGACAATCTTATTAGTACCCAAAAAGACCACAAATATAAGGGATACGTCCTTATGTTATCCTCACATTCTATATGGACATAATGTATGTGAAAATCAGTTATAAATGAAAAAATCAAATGCACAATCAAATAATCACTTATTGGTACTAAAAACATTGTCTTTAAACTTTGTTTGAGACTTTTATTTAAAAATTTCTCAATAAAAGTGACTTTAGCACTTTCCCGAATACCAAACCTACCACACGAGACACAAAGCCTTAAGTGTCTCCCTTATGTGCAATTCAGAGTATGAAAATGCACTCAAAACTAACTTAAAAAAGCTTTTAAATCTTTTTCCAAAATCAAATTACCAATGTAATATATCCCAAAAAATTAAAAAATTTCCAAGACTCGAAAACTGACCCAAAAAGGACTCGAGGCAACTTTATGGGAATTTTAAAATTTCCCCCTTTTTTTAATTTCTGTTGCTGGCATCAGTAGCATTGTAGCACACTTGTCCGAATCATAGCCGTCCACGTGTTGGGACAGATGGTGGACGTGTTCGATGCATGCGCTAGCCGTCTCGCTCCATGGCTAGGTGGGGCGCGTGCAACTGTCACCTTATGGAGCCATATAGGAGGACGTGATTGCCAAACCTCCTTAGGACAGTTATTGTAGCGCCATCGACGCGTGTGTGGTCCATGCACCTAACAATGCAATTGTCCTTCGACCAGGAAGGCAATTTTTAGTAATTTTAGGATCGATTTTTCACATTTTTTAGCTCGTTTTTTACCCGTTTTTCATCGCTAGCCTTATGTATACCACTTTTACATAATCATATATGCAAAAACTCGAAAAATGAATCGAAAACTCATGAAAACCATAATGGATGAAACTAAGTTACCAGGACGATCGCGCATTAGATATAACCAAGTTATTCGAGAGAAATCATCAACAAAATTTACAAAAATACTGAAATCCCAACTCAGACTTGACACGAATTGGATCCTAAATATCTACATGGATTAACATGAAGGGTTTTTCAACTCTTTTAACGACTCAAGGAAAAAATGAAGTACGATGATGTTTTCATATTTGACATAGCTTACAATTTAAATTGGAAACAAAATCTAACCCTGGCACTACTTTCTTGAGATTTTGTAAAGATGGATGACCTAATCGATTATGGATATCACTAGGAGAGACTGACACTAGGCAGGCGATGGATGATTGCAACTTGTCAAAATAGTACATTCCATTCAATTCATGCTCTTCTCCAATCGTCATCCTAGTCTTCAAATCCTAGATAATGACATTATCAAGGTATAAACAAAAAAACAATCTAGTTGTTTAGTCAATTTGCTCACAAACATAAGATTGAAAGGAAAGTTTGGAACAAGTAATGTAGAGGGTAATGTGAGAGAAGAACAAGGATGAGAGGATCGAACACCTTTAATGGTGTTAGTAAATCCATCAACAATAGTAAGTTTATCATTATGAGAGGCAGGTAAAAGAATGATATGGTTAAAGTTGGTTATTTTACTTGAAATATAGTCAGTGGCACCAGAATCTATTACCCGTGATTGTTTTTTAGAAATAGTTGAATAACAAGCGGTTGGGTTACTTTGATGGGCCACAGATGCCATAGAGGAAGAAGGTGTTTGCTTAGTTGATTGATACTGAAAAACTTAGTATACTTATCCTGAGATAAAGTAACAGACGGTTGTGGAGCTGTACTAGAAGAATGTTCTTTAGGAGACGCAATATAAGCAGCTCGCAAATGGGGATATTTATTCCAACATGACTTTTCATCATGTCTGCCTCTATCACAATGTTTGCAATGGAGTCATGAACCTTTGCCACCATAACCACCACGGACACCACGTCCTCCTCGACTTCCCCCATGGCTTCCTTTGACTTGTGAATCAGATTGTGTTGCAAGAGCTAACCTATCAGAGTTATTCTCTGGTAGATTCTTCTTAGTCATAGAGCGAGAGAGTCTAGAATATACTTCAAACAAGGATGAAAAGTGTACTCCTCCCAAGATTTATATGCTAGCACAAGCTCAAACTCATATTTCAATCCAGCCAAAAATGTCATAGTTACCAAATCTCTCTTTGAATATGTATCTCCTTAATATCATATGTGATCGGTAGTAAAGAATTCAACTCCTTAAAAGTATGTTTCACTTTCCCAAAGCATTCAATCAAACTTCCTTCCTATTTGGACTGAAATTACTCAACATAAATATCATACATGCAAAGCATATTATTGGAGTAAAGAAGCTTAATATAGTCCCAAGCTTGCTTACAAGTGCTAACATAAAGAATATGGCTAAAATTTCAGGTTCCATAGAATTGAAAAGAATATGTAGTAACTGTGTGTCATCGCTTGCCAAATTTCTAGTATTTTGTGATCAGTTAGGGGATCATATGTAAGATGAGACAACTTTCCCTTATCTCAAAAGAACATTTCAACATTCTTAGGTCAAAAAGGATAGTTATTACCGTTCAAACATTGCTTAGTGATTCGAAAAGTTGAGGAACCTATTGTTGGAACACTTGTCAATGACTTGCTATTAGATTTTGACGTCTCACAGTTATGCTAGGCAAATTTCCTTGCTAAACGGAAACTAAAACATTGTTGACGATGTTCCGAAATACATAAAACTTTATTATTATCAAAAAATTCTTTTGGACACAAAGTAAGGCCAAAACTCCATTCAGGACACAGTGGCGAGCTGACCCATCTAACTGTCGTCGTTAGTGGTTGCCGGATGACGGCGTATGATGCCCACGCGCCGATGCGTGGGTGGTTTTCTGACGACACTGTCAGTACTCTGGTGGTTATCAGTACCCGTGGTTGCTTTTGTGTATTTGATTTTTTGTTTTGGTAAATGGAGGCAAGTGTTTTGGATAGATTAGAAGGTGTTAGGGTTTACGGAAAAGAAGTTCTAAGGTTTGGAAGTATAGCTCTGATACCATGCGAAGAATAGAGTGAAAAAAAAATAGAGGGCTTGATTAATACTCAAGACCCTTGTATCATTTATATAGAAGTAATTACATAGGGAAAGAAATCCTTAGTAATAAATAGGAAATACACACTAAATAGGGGGATCATACTCTCCCTAATATAGATATTTCCTAACAATTCCTATTGCTAAAAAAAGCTCCTTAGTTCTCATTGATGATGAATTGCAATATAGTTTTTAGCCTATTTGCTAGGACTTTAGCAATGACCTTATAGATAAAATTAGTGTAAGGAATAGGTCACTCTAACTTACAAGGCTAGGAATTTTGGGGATTAAATCCGAAAAGGACCTATTAATCTCTTTGAGTAAAACTCCATTTTTTGAAGAACACATGCACAATTTCTTTAATAAATTTCCTTATTTTATCCCTTTTTATAAAAAAAAATTCTATTTAAACCATTTGGGCCTGGCGCTTTGATCCATTCATTTTAAAAACTACCTCCTCTATATCTTGATCAGTGATAGGCCTAATTTGATTACTGACTACATCTCTAGGAACCTTAGCATAGACAAATTGCATATGTTCCTCCTTATGAACTCTGACTCTCCCTTTTGTTCTTGGAAGATTTTGAAAAAATTCCCTAGTAACCTTAGCAATCTCAACTTACCCATATAATATCTCCCCTGATTCAGCTTTTGTGGAAGTGAATGTGTTAATAATCCTTCTTTTTGACAATATATTGAAGAAAAACTCCATGCATCTGTCCTTATCCTTGATCCAGTTAATCCTAGCTCGCTGTTTCAACAAGGAACAATGATTATCTACCACTTGCAAATAGTTCTTAATTGCTTCCTTCTTCTTATTTGCTATATTTTCATCTTTTCAAGTGATTTTTGGATATATAAGAGTCGTATTCTTGCATCTTCTATCTCATTTTTGGTATTCTGTCCTATTCTTGCATTCAACTTCTTAAATTCCTGCTTTATTGCCTTAAGCTTTTGTAAAAAAAATAAACTGTTTTGTACCATAAACCTCAATCTTCAAACTTTTAGAGATAACTTCTTGGAAGCCCTCCACATTGGCAAGAAAATTATTAAACCTGAAGGATGTTTAACATTAACTTTTTTAAAAAGATTATCTACCATGATAGGAGTATGATCAGAAAATCCAGGTTCCAGAAATATGGCTTTACTCTCAGGATAGGTAATTAACTAGTCCACATTCACCAAGGTCCTATATAGCTTTTTCCAAATGAACCATTTTGAACTTTGTTTATTGCTCCATGTGAACCTATGACCTTTGAATTTTAAATTAGATAGTTTCACATCCTCATTGCAACCAAACATATCTGAGTTGTAGTTGAGTAGATTACAATTCCCTCAACCTCACCACTAATAATCTAAAGTCCTCTAACTGATGCTTTTAATCTTCTCAGAGAGCTTCATAAATCAAATCTTTGGAATACTTTATTAAACCCATATACAAAAGTAGCCAAAGTTATATAATTCTCCATTTTGAATCTCAAATTTGTGTGGATGAGCTGTTTACTAACTTCTAGTGATTCCACCTCTATTAGATCTCCATCATAACTAATAATGATTCTTCCATACCCATGGCACTGGTGATTTGTCAATACCTTCCATTTAGTACCAAAACAACTCAATTTATTCAAATCTTCTAATCTAATTTTAGTTTCCAATAAACAAAATAACGTAGGCTTCTTATGCTGGACAAAATCATTTAAAGCATTGAGCTTTGAAGGATTATTTATTCCTCTTACATTCCGAACTAAGAAGGTCATACTGGAATGCTTTTACCTTTTGAGCCCTTCCTACTAATCCTGTTAATCTTCCTAGACAACAACTTTTCAAACTTTTCCTCTTTATTGTCCATTTTCTACTGATCTTCCAACTGCTGAATTTGATCGACTTACTGTTGGTCCTCATTTTGTTGTGAACTTTCTGAGGATACTTTAGTTTGTACAACCCCCTTTCTTTTCCTTTTCAAAAGACCTTCTATCCACAATTGTTGATGATCATTCAATGGTTATATAGGTTTTGGTGTTTATTCATTTTGGTCACCCTCATTATCTTCATTTTGAACTCTATCCACCTTGTCTTGCCTCCCTTAGTACTCTGACATCCCTATCAGTTTTCAACTATCTATTGGCACTTTGTTTTTATCTGCTTTGGTCTCTTCAAACCCCAACAATTCCCAATAATCTTACCTCTTGAAAACTTTCCCTGTTGGTTTCCATCTTTTACCTTGTGCTTTTAAGGAAGCTTTATATTGATAAGTAACTATCACTTTGTCTTCTCTCAGAGAATCCCCATCTGCTAGCCTTAATATAGGAATACTATCTTTCATTTCTTTAGAAATTTCCTTACTTGCATGTAATCTATCATAGCCTACACGTTTCCTCAAAGTTATATTTTCATCCATGCAAATTGGCTTCCCCATATAGCTTTCTAACATACTTAAGCCTTTTATTGTCGATGACTCCAAAAGAATATTGTGTACGTTCACCCCTATAGGAATGTACTTTAATCTAATTTATTTTAACTCCATACCAGGTTGCCAGTTTTGAAGAAATGGAGGAAACTGTGAGATTTGCCAAGGACATTCTTTTATCACCTTTTGAGCTTCGGATTTTAAGCTGAAAGTAAACATAATATTATCATTCTCTATTAAAATTACCTCTTGTATGTCTCTACCTTTCCAATTTTTCTTAGTTTATGCTTGTATTACATGAAAAGCTTGCTACTTTCTATGTCCCAACACCTTTCAGTAAAATCTATATACCTGGAGTTACCATCTAATCGTGGCTCGTCATTCAATCTAGGATTGATCCTTGGAAACCGGTCAAAAATAATAAATTCCAAGATTGCAGTATAAGCTGA
>JANITX010000008.1:8696958-8708318 GCA_027564395.1 Erythroxylum ulei
AAGCACAAAAGTCACAATTAGGAGTCAAAAAGTACATTAATAGTTATGAAAATGCAGCCAATTAATAATGTAAACTTAGGCTCAATTACCATCAAATTGCCTTCAAATTCAATAAGATGACTATAAAATAGAGAAGAATTCAAATTGTCCCTGGGATTTGCTTCCAAACTTGAACAATGTATAGTGAAACTATGTCGAGAACATATAACAAGACATCACTATAGAAATATAAAATGAAGAGGTAAACTAATTTATTGTTAAAAATGTTAATCTAATTAATTAAGATTTAAAACTTCAAACTTATTCTACTTGGTGGAGAATTTTATAACTGCTTGCTAAATTTGAGGCTTAAGGTACATTGATTGGCCATAACTGTACGTTACACTCAAGCAGTTCCTGTCTGATCTATAATAAATTACAAAACAAGGAACACCCAGAAGGTAAATATCTAAACGTAAAACAGTTGGCAACTTTTTCTACATCATTAATGTAAACCTAACCGAAATACCGAAAGAACATGCAGGCACGTGGGTCGGTGCTTCTTTTAGATAAGTCTCGCAGATTTGTCTAGACTTAAGTACCTAAATGAAAATGAAAATAAAAATTAAAACTTGAATAAACAAAAAATGAAAAAGCTTGGGAAAAGGGGAAAGAATTAGGAGGCGATTTAATTTGTTTTGTTGTATGGAATGAGAGCCAAGCCCTCTCTGTCTATCACTAGGAATCCCATTCCCAGTACCCTACAAAATATGATGAGGCTTCTTGAATTGTCCTCTACCTTCTTCTTGAATCCGACGTGTGTTGGGATTTGACTATAACACCCAGAGAAAGCTTTGGCTTCAAACTTCTTTAATTCTTTTCCGATTCTTTCTTAATTCTTTTCGTTTATATATATGTGTTGATACCAACGTCGTTAGCACAGCCCAAAGTTTCCACTTTTGAGAGATTTTCCTGCTTTCTTCACCGGTACTTGCATCTGGCTGTCTCAGCAATTCTTTTCTTACCTAGTTTTGTTTTCTGATCTACATGTAATATTGTTGGTGTTTCTGAAACTATCACTTGGTTCCATTCCCATTGTTTTGTGTTGATTGTTTCCTGTAATAACCAACATTACACGATCTCAATGTTGAACGGTTCTCTGCGTTTCCTTTACATTTTTTTTCTTGGTTATCTGGATTCTCTTTTGTTGTCAGTCAATTTTTCTGTTTGCGTTCTCGCTTGTACACTTGATGTCTGTTGCCTTGTGCGGTTAAGGCAAGTTGTTCTTTTGTCTAGATCAAGATATTTCCGATCTTCTGAACTCAGCTCTTGTTTTTCCCTTGTTGTTGATCAGGTCTAAATCTTGTGTTCGAAGCGTAGTTTCTCCATGGTAAGCTCTTTATCATTTCTCTCTTTTCCCTCTCACCGCATTAAAGGTGGTCAAAAAAACACAGTTTGTAGCACAATAATCCTGTGGTTTGGATTTATTTCTTCTATTCTGATGTGATGTTTTGATTTGATATCAGGGAAAGGCACCGGCTTTCTTGACTAATGATCTGTTGAATGGAGGTCAAAATGGAGTTGATTTGAAATCTAAAGGCTTCGAAACAGCCACTAACATACGGGATAGAACAGTACTGACACTTTTTATTCCTCATGTTTTATTTAGTGATATCCCGTCGGCCAACTTCCCAATCTCGACTTATTTGTATTTGTAGTATGTGATTAGCGGTGGAGATGATGAATCCGCATTAGCTCTAGAAGTTCGAATACTTGATAAAGTTACTGGCAAGTGGTGAGTTGAAAACTCCGGTAATTTGTGTTGCGTTCTCCGTATTTCAATTTAGTGTTTAGTTTACTCATTCACACGGTAGAACATTTGCATTTTCCAGGATAATTCCTACTGTTTTGGGAACCAAACCCATGCCCGGTAAAGGCCATTCAGCGATACAGTTGGATGAAAATAAAATTTTGATCCTTAAGCAGGGATCCACTTCAGACGGCTGCGTCTGGTTCCTTGAGGTTCGCATTGCAAGCTTTGAACTTCTTGATGTCCTTTTTTTTTAATTCTATAAAAAAAAAATACATATTATATTAAGTATTCCTGTTCAGTTAGTTCAGAAAGTAAGAGCTGCAGGATACTGATAGATCATAACTTGAGACGGATTTGTCTCTAGAAGTGCTAAAAGTACTTGTTGGATTGCCATAGATATAATTTTTCCATCAGTTTCTCATTGCATTATAGCATTATATGTTACTCTCATTCATTGCAAATTTTATATGGTTCCCTAACTAACTCCTGTCCTTTTAGACCATTAACTGCTTGAATGTTTACAGGTGGATAGTACATTTGTAAGAGAGCAGAAAAAAAAAATGGACACTGAAGTTGTTGCCTGGAGTAAGGGTATGAAGGGCAATGCTGACAAGCAAATTGTCATCAGTGGTCCTTCTGGAGTGGGCAAGGGGACATTAATATCCATGCTCAAGGATGAATTTCCATCCATGTTTGGTTTTTCTGTAAGCCATACAACCCGAGCCCCTAGGAGCGGGGAGCAGGATGGTGTCCATTACCACTTCACTGACCGAAATGTAATGGAGAAAGAGATAAAAGATGGGAAGTTCCTTGAGTCTGCTTCTGTTCATGAAAACCTTTATGGTACTAGTATAGAAGCTGTTGAGGTTGTTGCAGATGCAGGAAAGGTAATTAACAGTTGCATATGTGTCATTGTGAAAAGTTGTAGTTCAAGTTTTTAGATATGTTCAATCTGGATATACTGAGAGGTTGAATGCCAGTTGGATGTTGCACAGAACTTCTAAATGGGTGCCTGACTTATTGTTGCTGGTGCTATTTTCTTGATAATGTTTCATGCATGCTATATTTAATTTTGTAATGTAACTAACTCAGTTCACTTTATGTTCTCGTTGTTGGGCATGGTGTACCCTACTAGCTTAATGTACCGCAGGAAAGAATCGGGTTAAAACCACCTTTCCTTTATGAAATTAGACTCTTGACATTTTATAGCTGGGTAGTGAATTTGTATGTTGAATTAACACAACGCCTTATGTAGACTATGTGCTTCTGTGTCTTCCACAAAAGTTTATGTTATAATTTTTCCCTTCCATTTGATTATAGAGGTGCATTCTTGATATTGACGTTCAAGGGGCAAGTTCTGTGAGAGCTAGTGCTCTTGATGCAATTTTTATCTTTATCTGCCCCCCCTCAATGGACGAGCTTGAGAAGCGTCTCCGAGCAAGGTAAGTAGAAACTATCTGGTCAGCCTTTTCCATTGTTGTATGTTCCTGCACTTTTTCTAACTGGAATCTTTGCCAATAGGGGAACGGAGGCAGAGGAGCAGATTGTTAAGCGACTCCAAAATGCACAGGCGGAGATTGAGAAAGGGAAATCATCAAGCATTTTTGACCACATTTTGTATAATGATCAACTTGAAGATTGTTATAAGAAGCTTAAGGTAACTCCCTGCCAGTTGAGTTTGACAGGCAAGCTTTTGAATATATTTTGCTCTTGACATTGTCTATTTGTTTGGACAGGAACTGCTGGGACTAAAAGGAAATGTGACAACTAAGCAGAAATCAGGTAAGTTTACCCTGAGATTAATTTACTAAACACCTACCCACTTGCAGTTTCATCTTTGTGATTGCTTATGCTTGAGGTACGTGAATAATATGTTGCCTCGCAAATCCAGCATCTCAGGGGATTGACCTGCCTGTGTATCACTCAGTATCCAAAACCAATGACAAAATTGTCATAACTTGTGGTACAAGAGAGCATGGAATCGAATCAAAGAACTTGTAAGTTTAGAAGTTTCTTCTTTGTCTAATTAGCAATGGAATTACTTCACACTGTCACTGTGTCAACATAGCGTTCTACATCTAACCTGCCTACTGAATGGATTTGAGCAGGATTGTCTTGAATGTGTCAGCTCTCAAGGGAGGAGCGCCAGGACGGACAAGAGGGATTGAAGTATATGATGTCACCTCGTTTTCAGATGGCTTGAATGGAATGAAGCTGCCAAACTGACAACAGACTCGTATGCAGACTAGTTTTCTCCGGAATAACAAAGAATGATAATTGACTAGTGAGCGAAGCAAAACATTGTGCTATAGAATTGAAGAAATTGAGTTCTTATGCCACTATTCTCTTTTACTTCATTCTTTTCCGGAGACTAGCTTTATGTTTGAACTGTTACTATCCCCATAATGGGCAATGAGAGAGCTTATCATTCATGCGGAAAAATTTAAGGGCTCGCATCCTATGTTCGTGGTTGTCTTGTCGGTTCTTTTTCTCCTTTTTGATCTGTGATAACGTGTTAATCTGAGCTTTAAATTGTACTCGGGGAGGAGTTGATGTGAGCCTGTTAAAGAGTAGAGTTGGCATTAAAAGGGAGCCAATTTTACCCGAATTTACACCAATTGAACTGTTAGCCTCTCAGTGGCACGTTTTAGTAACTATTCATTGCTGCTGCAATACTTGAAGTATGCCCTTGAATTCCAATTATAAAATCATAAGAGATTTGGGCAATAGTAACTTCCGGAAAGTTGAATCTTTCATGTTCTGCCTTGCCAGCCATCGTCGTTGCGTGGCCGTGGAGGCACAAAAGAAAGGCATCGTTTTCGTGTACTAAATGATTTATTCGTTCCTACTAGTGGCAGTCAAACCACTCATATATGCCAAATTACATTAAGTTATCCGAATCTGACCAACACTTCCTATGAAGTTGTCAACTTGAAATGACACAGTGACTAGAAAGAGGGAGATTTTAATTCCACTACCAAAGGGACTCGATTCTTGGAATTATCGATGCGGCATCATCTTCCTCTATAGTTAAAGAGATCCCTTTCCTATCAAATTGGTTGGGAGGTGCCCAATCAGTTCGCAAGAAGAACATAGCAAATCCCATGCCTTTCAACTTTCCTTGATTGAATGAGAACACCGCTTTAATCTTATATACTAATTAAATAATGTAATTTCTAAATTTCTTTTTCTTTTTCGATGGCGACGAAAAAGTGCCTCTACGTGTCACGTGTGTGACAGAGACACGTGAAGTTTGTAAAGCATGAGTAGTTGGACTATTTCAATGTATTTGTTTGTTCTTAAGACTCCTAATTTTCCACGGATTGTATGCGTTTCATTGTTGGAACTTACTGGGAAGCTTCGTCTCTGACAATGCAAGTAGTGTAGTACTAGTTACTGTTAGGCGTTGGACTGGTTTGGGATCCACATCTAGATATCAAGTTGACGTTAATTGGCCTTTTCCCCGAGTTTCCTTTGTCGGTACTCGGTACCCATTTCATTTCACTTGATCCGAGTCTGATACTATGTGTATGTATATTTCTTTATACTGTAACCTTCCATCTATAAATTGTGGAAGTTGTGGTGGATGAAAGGTGGTAACGTAAAGTAGGAACTGATTAAATGATTCTGAGTGGGTAGCGTATTAGAATCAAAACATGGATTTAAACAAGGTTTTACATTTTAGGTATAGCTTGATTTATTTAAGAGAATGATAATAAGAATTATGATGAATATAATAAGAAATAAAAATTATATACTTTTTTATTTCTTATTATATTAAAAAAATATAAAATATTGTCTTAAAAGAGGATATAAAAATACTGCTAATTCAATTATAATATATTATCAACCGTCCTTTTTTATTCCTGTACTAACTAACCAAGCACTCCCTATTGAGTGTGTTATATCTAATCTCATTAGGGTCATTTTTTTTTCTTTTTCTGTCCTTTTTTATTTAATTTTAAAAATTACTTTTAATTTTTAAAAATCCATGCTTTATCAAAATAAAATTAAGAAAATATCTACATGGTAATTATGATATTACTAGATTAGCCAGACCTATCGCAGAATTGGCTGAAATGCCACAAGTTAAAAGCTTTATTAGAAGCATATTTCCTGATCAAGTTTGTTCGCTTAAGTGGGAAAAATCTCATTGTTTATTAAACTTATACTTCAGGTTTCGGTGGCCTCAACACGAAGTCTCTTATAAAACACAACTGTTGTTCAGACGCTCATAAGAAAAAGGAAAACTTCACTTTTACATTTGCTTTCCAGTTCCTTACAGCTATAAATGACCTAGTTACACCCTTTTTGTTTTTTGTTTTCATTTGATTTCCGTAACAAATAAAACGCCCCAGTGTGTAAGCAACGATGATCAAATCACAGGTGTATTAGTCCAAGCATAACACGCTTCTTACTTAATAAGACAACCGACAATAACAAAGTTTGAAAAGGCACAAAATGACCAATAAAAGCAAACGAAAGGAAACTATATTTTAAATGCTTCCCACCATCCCTCCAGTTCTCGATATTGTCAGCAAAAGCAAGAAAGAAAAATAGACAATCTAGGAATAAAAAGGTAAAATAAACCAACAAGAAACCAAAGAAAAATGGTACTAAAATCTTAAAAACCCACTAAAACAGAAACCCTACATCCAATTCCTTTGGCATTAATATCTATCAAGGCTAAACCCCTAGGAACACATCCATGTAACAGTATTGGTTCTGAAGTGCCTATCTATACTGCCGCCTCACATCCTGTAAAGAGTAGTCACAAAATTATTACTCCAACCTCAGACCAAAAATCACCGAGGCCCCAAAGCAGCAAGACAGTGCCGTAAGGCAGTCCAAGGCTCAAGGATGATTGTCAGAACTTAGTCCTGTCCTCTATTAACGCCCAATGACTCGATTAGAACTCGTTACACCCTCCAAGACCAAGGACCGCAATGCCTTTTATAAACTAGCAACCATTAGCAATACCATTTGTTACAGTCCTTTTATCAGAAGTAACCGGCTTACTAGCCTTGTCATCACCAGCTTTTGCAATTGATCCATTCTCTAAACGCTTCAGGTCCCCATTGGGCTGGACTAGAGAAGTAGGAGCCTTAATAACATCAGCTACAGACTCTAATGTCTTGTGTGATGCTCCCATGTCCTTCTCATTGCCAGGCTTCCCTTCTAATACCTGCAGGCGTACACACAGTAGAAAAATAAAAGATCAAAGCTCAACTCTTATGTTAAAATGAACTCATAACTATTACAGAATACAGAAATTATAAGATCATTTTTTTATTTTTGTACATGCAACTATTGTGACCAACTTTTGCAAACAATAAAGCAAAATAAATTATAACAGAACATGCAAAAAGACAGCAAAAAAAGCCTTACCTGTGTCAGGAACTGCTGTTGCTTAGCTTTCTTCTCCCTAATTATTTTCTCTCGTTTCTCATAAAAGCCAAAATCATCCAAAATGCTTGTTTTGCTGGAATGATTCTTGAATATATTCACCATTTTAAGGCCCTGCTCTAACTTAACCTACAAAATCCCATAATCAATTGCTGTTCAAGGAACAGGCTAGCAGCTTTGTCATAAAGTATAGAAAGGAACTTGCCAAGTCCATTTACCTCTTGTGTGTCCCTGCTGTTGGTCACAGGCTTGTTCTCGTTGTTCTCAAGTATAATGTGCTTCAACAAACTGTTCGGTATATCCTTCACAATGTGCCATTTTACAGAGAAGCACCCAGTCCACTTGTCCTGTTGCCAGTGCTCAACATTTTTGTTAAAATCAACTGGACCCACCATCTCTGCAAGGCCAACAAATTGGCCACTGGTATTGACCTGGAAGGAAATAGATGATTAAAACAAAAGCAAATAGAACTCAACAAATGATAAATAAAGACTAATGCAAGTGCATTTATATGCTCACCGAGAAAAATAGAAATAGGGGGCAGCCATCAGATTTCTGCTGGGCCTCCTGATATGCTGCGTCAAGCTTCTTGTTGCCATTTGGTGTGCTAGCCCAAACATTATACTTGATGCTTTTATGGACATCATCCTCGCTATAAGATTTTATAATGAAAAATTTTGCATCTTGGTAATCCTCAGGAAGATCAGCTTTATTATACTGTTCCTTATTTGGAACACCAGACATAATATCTTTCTCATCACTAATGGTTTCACTTGAAGGCAGATTCTGTCCTTTGACTGCTATTGACACTGGTGTAAAATCCTTATGGTTCTTAAAACTCTTGGCCCTAGGACCTCTATTCAGCTCGTTCAGGCCATCAACATTCTCATTGCGGTAACCAAAATAACCATAGCCTCGCCCTCGGGGTTTATATTTGTTGTCAACAGCCAACCAACCATGTGCATTTACTCTCGAGTCATAACCACCAGATCCAAAACCCATACCAGATCTAAAGGTGCTCCCATACTGACCATAAAACTTATTTGGGTATATCCTGTTTATGAACCCATGAGTTGATCCGATGCCAGATATTTGACCAGCGTGGTGCAAGCCCTAGGGAGCCAAATAATGAAGTTACAAAAATTGACAAGTCAGATAATTGTGCAGCTAAAAGAAGTTGGAGCAAAATGTAGAATTTCTTTAAAATGCTCTTAGATCAAGAATAGAGGAAGCTTACCATGTAATTAGAGTTCTGTCTGAAATTGTTACTTCTTGAAGATGGACCGTTGTTACCCTTTGAAAAGGAAGAAGTGATTCCACTACTTCTATACTGTCCACCATAGCCAAATCTTGGATCCTGATAACCAGATGCAGGAAAAGTATTGCTTCCATATGTATTTTTCACATTAACGGATGAATTCTGATATGTTGGCTTATACGGAGTTGACGCATTGTTTCCCTTGACTCCACCATTGACTACACTGCCAGAATTCACTTTAGCTGTTTCCACAGGTAAAGATTTTTGTTCAATACTAGTGGAGGTGGACAGCTCCCCTTGCGAAGAAGCTACTTGACTAGGAGTGAAAGGCTCACTCGTAGGTGTCAATGGCTGGAAGTATGGAGGATACTGGTAGTGCTGAGGCCCATAAAGCTGACCATCATTTCCAAGAGTTGGAACTGGTGAAGGTGCTGGTGAATATGGGCCATACGGTGCATAGCTGTAACCATTGTGATATATAACAGACCCACTGTCACCATAAACCCCCTGTAAAATTAAAAAACATCTAACATTAGCATCAAGAGGGGGGAAAAAAAAAAGGCACGTGAGGATAAAGGCGAAGAGTAGACTAATGAATGGAACTTCCAAAAATAATTGTGGAGGTAATTATCTGGTAAGAACCAAAACTTACTGATGACATCTCAACACCATCTGCATTTGTATAACTTGAGAAGTCATTCCATTCATTTCCTGATCCATTAAAACCTAGAAGAAATCAAGCAGAAAGATAAGGCCGATTATAAATTAACAAAACAGGAATTTCACAAACAGTCAAATTCGCAGAATCAGATAAACCTATTGAAAAGATATTTAAAAGATCTAGCATATGATCTAAAAAAAAATCTTACTTCCATAGTAAAAGGAAGGATAACCATTGGGAAGATAATACGTAGCTGGATCCATTATATCTTGTAGAAATGGTCACCAACCTCTCGGAAGACTGTATCTGACCATTAGTCGATATCCCCGAATCAATAGCTCCATATTGATACACAGAAGTCTGCAAAAAGGATTGGAATTAATGTTCAAACTGAGACAAAAGATTAAAGTCAAATCTTCAAGTTTTCACCCAAAACAAAATCCACAACCAAAGTTCTTACTACATTCTTAGTAGGCTCTGGAATTTCTAAAGTCTTTAATTGAGATTCCAAAGATAAGTTCTGTAACAAATCTGCAGCTTCTATTGAGAGATAAAAGTTAAGGAAATACCTAAGATTGCGGATTGACCATAAATATAGATTAAATAGACTAGTCAGTATAGTACTCAGAAGCACATCTAAAGCGGAAAAAATTGAACATATGAACCAAGTTAGTCAATAAAAGTCAATACCAACATAACGGCATCTAAATTTACCAAAATATTACATCAAAGACAAAATCGCAAGGAGGCGGAAAGAAGCACGAACCCACATCACAAACAAATTAGAAACAAAACCCTAATAAGCTACAAAACAGATCTTGTCCAAGAATAGAAATCAACCAACAAAAAACCCCATAAACAAGAACCAACTGGACCCAACAGAGACAAATCAAAGAAGAAAGGAAAACAGAACATGTATAATGAAGCAAACCTAGATCAAGAGAGGATACGATCAGAAGGAGGAGCAACGATGGCCATGAATGGATTTGAAGAAGATCTAAAGGGTATAGATATAAACCCTAAATCAACCAAAGGAAACAGGGAATTAGACAGGAGGGGTTTTAGGGGTGACAGCCGCCAAGGGTTTGGGGTTGGGGTTTCAAATGAAAGAGAGGGTTTTGTTGGCTACTATGTCCTTCAAATACACCCACTTGGTTCCCAAAAATGAAAATAATTAAGAATTTAAAAATCACACGGCTCCTAAGGTCAATAGTCCGAAATTGCTGTAAAAGTAAAACTTGAAAAAATTTTCGCATTCGCTCTCATTAAAATATCCTATCCTTTCTATTTGTACTTCTTCGTGTAATCTTACTCGAATCATGTTTCCAATTACAATTAAAAATGAATTAATGTAGTTCAGCTCTAATTGAACCTTTTCACTTTCAAAGATCGTTGTATTCAATTTAGTCAAAGGTGTTGATGCCTAGAGGCAATCTAACAATCCTAGTCTTGTTGTATAAAAGAATTTCACCAAGAAAAATAAAAGAAAAAATAAAAAATCTCCATTATGTTGTTATGATCTAAAAATGCCTAAGATTAAAAAGAAATATAAAAGGAAGAAATATTTTAAGAAAACAACTTGCTTTATATAAACAAGACTCAGTGAATGAGAAAGTAAAAGGGATACATGTATAAAATTGGTTGGAACACACGACACGACTGCTTTGCTTCGTGGACTGTTGACCCAAAATCACAAACTTGCGGCTTGGCAACCCACTATCCTTCTTCCTCCTAATCCTACGTGGGATAGGAGTGGTCCATCCCTCCTCTATTCGAGTCTCTTTTCCTCTCTTATTTATTTGTGAGCTGATGATAGGACCCAGAAAGCTCATATACGGACTAATCGCATCTTTGTTTCTGGGTATTAGCTTTGTGTCTTGGAAATAAACCATGCCTTTTTGCGAGGTCGCGAAATACCAGGTCAGTGCGGACAGAGCTTGCAACAATGGCATCAGAATTTTCTACAGAACCTACGGTGGCAGGTCCGTCAAGGTTCTCATGATAATTGGTAATTTCCTGGTATTTGAACAATTTTAATGGACGTACATAAATGTGTGGATAAGATGGGCTGAAACAGAGTTGGAATAGCACAAGTGGCACAGATGATTTCATTTACTATTTTAGTACCACTGATTCCACATTTGAATAAGAAATACAGTGTCATATGAGAGAAATACCATTCTATCTCTCCCCCATAACTTCATCCTCTAACTTACTATTCACAATAGACTTAAGACCTTTAA
>JANITX010000008.1:8729853-8741057 GCA_027564395.1 Erythroxylum ulei
TCACACAAATAAAACCAAACTCTTTTGTTTTATTAATAATAAATATTTTCATTACAAAACTGTAACTGAAGAAGATAGAGTTACATGTAAATGCACTTGCTTTCCAGGGCATTATATTTACATAACTCCAACAATTGTAATAATGGTAACAAATATCTTGAATTCTCAACCATATTTAGGGTAGTTACATTTGAAGAAGAGATAGTCTCTTAATTCACTCTCTACATTGCACAACTTATAGATTGGATTTATGCTTTAACATCTATCATTCTATCTAAAGTGCCTAGCTTATTTATGATGGCAAACCATAAGATAAAGGATATCTTAGAAGGAATTAACTTAAACCACACCAACCTACTCTATTTCATATTTGGTGATGTATTCCTAAACACTTGGTATCAAGAGTTGTTGGTAAAGAATCCTAATTTATGTCTCTGTCTCCTTTTTTTACTCTTTAGATGTTGGTTTGGGCTATTTCTAGGTATATTTTTTCTAAATAATGGAGAAGCCTCTGAAGTTTACATGCCATTTATTGCCTCTTATAAGATCTTTAACCTTAGCTTTATGATTTAACATATGTCTTAGGTGAAATGCTTTAGGGAATAGGTATAGATGACCTTTTTCACTTTGGCTTGATTTCTTATGGGCTTTGATTCTCCAAGTTGTGCAAGTGAACCATTGTAACTAAAAAGTTTCCTTATCTGTTACGATCCTCTAAATCCTTATGGAAAGTAACACTTTTTTAGTGATTTACATTAGCCATACACCTAGTCCCCCCTCTTCTTTTATCATTCCAATTTATGTTTATTTCAATTTAATATAAGGTTTTTATGAGCATCCCCATCCTATAGAAAGTTCTCATCAATATCTCTAATGACTTAGCAAGGTTCTTTGGCAATACCATATGCAAGATCTAATAGGCATGTATATTGTTTAAGACAGATTTGATGAGCTAGCCTCCCTTTATAAGTTAAGGCTTTATTGCACTAATGACAAATTCTCTTATGGAACATATCAAACAAGGCTTGGCAATCACCATTTAATGGCCTTTTAGTTGAGATAGGAATTCTTAGGTATATGGATAATATAATTTTTATATTCAAATCAGAGATCAAGGAGAGCCATTGAGCTTATGGATTTGCTCTAGTAAAAATTAGCATGTTTTGTCTTTGTTGATGTTTGAGCTTAATAACTTGCTAAATGTGTGAAGTGAGTTATTAGTACTTTGATTGAGTTAATATCTACTATGAAAACAATAAGTAGGTCATTTATAAATGAGATATTAAAAATCTTTAGCTTTGCATATTTGTTATGGAATCTGGAGGAAGGGCCTATTTTGATGCTAAAATTACTAAGACTTATTAGTGCCTTAATACAAATTGAGGAAGAATAAGGTGATATAAGTCTTTTTGCCTTACTCCTCTCCCTCTCTTGAACACCTTAGATGGTTCTCCATTTACTAGGACACTAAAGGATGAAGTTTTGATGTATTGTTCAATTAAGGTGATGAATTTGGAAGGAAAACTAAAATCCTCTAATGAGTATAAGATGAATTCCTAATTAATTAAGTCAAAGGCCTTCTGAAAGTAATTTTTATGGTATAAATCTTGATGAAGTCATTCATTTGATATACTTTAAATAACTCTTTTGCCCATAAAATATTATCACATATGTTCCTTCCCCCTAATATAAACACCTTAAGATTTACTTATGAGAGATTCCAACACTACATTTAACCACTTGTGGTAAGTACTTTGGGTAGGATCTTGTATAGGGTGTCACAATAGGCTATAGGCATGAAATCTCTAATTTAGTATTAGGAATTTCGAGTACTAAAAAATGTTATCTTTTTTTTAACCTCATTTAGTAGTTTTCCTAAGTTGAATAATTCCATGATTGCCTTATTGATATGAATCTTTATCTATCTATATGATTCTTTATAGAAGAATACATTTAACCTATCTAAACTAGGAGGCTTCTTCCACATATTTAGAGGTAATAAACTTGATGTGATCCTAAGCTTGTTCTACAGTAATTACTTTTAGGATAAAAGAGTTGAGTACTTGCAAAGAAGAGCAATAGTTAGCATATGTGCCTGAGGTTTCTTGAAAGTAATTGTGGCCTTTAACTCATTTTGATCTAAATATTATCTTTATTACCCTTTACTAGGTTTTGATATTTTGTTTATATTCCTTCTAAACAAAATGGCATTGAAGAAGAAGGTAGAGTTCCTACCTCCATCTTTCATCCATTGAACTATTGATTTTTATTTCAATAAAGAGATGCGGGAATGGAGAGCACTGATATAAGTACTTAGAGCTTTCTACTCTTTCGTAATTGTCGTTTTGTTCTTTGGATTGAAGTACAAATCAAATTACGCTAATGTAAGTATGCTCTTGGTCTCTTTGATGCCAAGGCATTTACTGCTTGTAAATTTCTGATATAGTTTCTTAAGTTCCTTTTTCACATTTTGAAGCTTTTTAACATATTTGTATTGTTTAAATACCTCTAACTCATTTTCCATACCTGTCTCTATGGTCACTTGGAATCTTTTAATGTTTGTAAGATAGTCTATGAATTTGAAAAAGGGTAATTTGAATAGGGGAAATAATTATATTGTGGATTTCAAATAGTGAATGGTTTAAGGTAAGGCAGTTACCAAAGACATCCTTACTTCCCTAAATTTTCGCTTGTCAAAGAAGAGTACCTATTTTTTCTTCTCCTACTATGCTTATGTAGATTTCCTTCCTCCCGTAAGACCAATATCATAATCAATAAGCTCTGCAAGTTTCACATACTTGTAATACTCGATCCAAGAATTTATGATATACATATTAAACACCAACTTTTTAAGATTCACCTTTCCGATAGGCAATCAAGTCCTCCTTCAATAGAGGTTCCCTTTGGCCCTCACTCACATAGGCTACTTTCTCTTTCTTTAGGGAGAGAGGTCCCCTACCCCTTATGTACAACTACACCCAATTCTAGTGTGATAGTAGAGATCAAAGCAGCAAGAAGTCCATACCTAACAAAATTAGTAAACCTGAAATATTGCGAAAGAGACTAAGAAATCATTTGAGTTGTATATGAAAATATAACAAAGAAAAGAATTGTAAAAGATCTTTTAGTCATCCTTTAGATAATATTGTTCAAGGAACATATTTGGGAGAGGATAGAAAAACACTCGACTGAATAAAGAGGATCAATGTAATTGAGTTCAACTCTAAAGAGAGGTAAATGATTAATTCTTAGTCAACTTGGTTAGCTTCCTCTACTTCCGGTGGTATAGGACAAGAATGATGCTAGTGCCTTTTTAGTTTTTCAATCATGTGTTTTATAGTCTCGAGTGGTAACAGTGGTTTTATATTATAAAATTATGTTTACTCGTATTCATATTTAAGGGCATTGGATTGATTATTATTGGATAGTCTTTAGTTTGGCCAAATTATGCCCTTTTTTTTAAATCTGTATTCCAACCAAAAGCTAGTAGTATGGATTCCAACCTTCAAGTTGGCTCTCTACGATTGGAGGAGATATAAGACAATCAAAAATAAAAAAGAAGGTTACTTCACTATGAATGGTAACATATGAATTTAAACAAATGAGACATTTGTCAATTTCCAAAGGTGACTCAAACACTAACTCAATCCTGTGGGACTTTCTTACACAAGGGCAAAGATGGATGCAAATAATATTGATGAGAAAAGTGCTCTAAAGGCAATCGCCTTTAGCAGTTATTGTACAAATATTTATGATTAATAAAAAGGCATTTTTGTTAATTTGATGTTCATTTTCTTTATGAGTTGATAGTGATCCTCAGTTGAATTAATGAAGTCCTTGATACATTACATAGCATGAAGGAAATCATGATAAGATCATAATAATGAGATTGCTATCATGCGTAATTATGTTAATGTCTAAATTATCCTTAGTCATATGATTAATAAGACGGAACATTATTAATCTAGACAGACTAGTACATGTTATATTCCTTAATTAGATCAAGTAGTGGATCTTATAAGCTACAAGCATAAGTTATTTAGAGTTAACATGTGGATGCTTGTTAAGAGTAGTAAGTACATTGGATGACCTATCATAAGAAAATCATATGGATAATCTAGTCTAGTGTTAGTGATAGTCTCATCATAGCAATGGTGCAAATATCCTTAGACTTGAGGTGCTCAAGGATATCTTGGATACTGATCTTGTACTTTGACTCCATTACTCATTGCCTCTCAAAGGTTACTCATAGGATGGTGTTTGGGTATAACTTAAGGTATTAGAAGGGAATTCAGTAGCTAATAAAGGATTCACCACTCCTGATTGGAGGAGATATACCTGACAACGCGTCGTAACTCTAGTCAAAATAAAAGCTAGACTACTACTATAGCAATAGTAAGTCTAGGTCAATCCCATAGAGAGTGTGTGTAAAGTTGTTGAAATAAAATTAATTGGTGTTTAGGTTAAGGGGTTTGGTTTTAGAAATAAGAAAATAAAATAAAGCTAAAATAACTAACAAAAGTAATGTAAAGAAAACACGTAAAAAATGATAAAAGTGGGGAATTCGATAGGGACTCTGCTCTTGGTTAAATCTCGACATACACCCTAATTAAACATATTTCATTGATTTGTTGTTCTCTAACCTCTCCTAGCAACTATTAATCGCGAGTTAATAATAACCTGAATTTTTCCTTAGGTAGTGCTTAATCAAAATACAATCGTTAATTAAACCTACTACCGAATAACCTAGGATACGATCTCTAGATTCAATTAGGCAATAACATTATGAATTAGGAAAACTGATTAATCAAGGCAACAACCACATAAGATGAGTTATTTAACCTAAGTTGTGTTATCCTTAATGATTACGAATCATTAGTCGCTATATATAAATTTCAACATAATAATTACGTATTATATCAAAAGTCTAGGAATGAATTTTCAAATAAACGATTCAATGAATACATTAAAATCATCTTTTCATAATACCCAATAGGTTCATATACAAATAACCGAACTATACAAGAATATAATTATCCATAAACAAAATCCAAATCAATTAACATATGATAACACAATCAATTTCTAATGAGAGAAAGAAAAAAAGTGAAATACACTTAACTCGGGTTGTCGGTGTCGATGTCACCTCCGAACCGGCATTAGGACGTCTAGCCCTTTATAGGTCTAACCCAAAAAATGCTTTAGCCCTAAGAAATAATGTTCCACCGAAGACTCCTTGTAGCGCCTCCTCTTTATTTTTTGTATCACACTACCAATACTATTCCAATTTAATGAATTAATTGTTAGTCCACTGCTCATGTTCATTTATTAAAAACTCCCCTTTATTGAATGCAAACCTTGTCTGCATTTAACGTAAACGTCTGCATTAAACCCAGACATTGTCTGTGTTTAGCAGTGTTTTACTCTTTACTATGTTGTCGTTTTGTTGCTCCTTGCTTGGTCCAACGTTCTCCTGGCGCTGTCGTTTACCTTCATGTATTGTTATCATTTTGGTAATTTTCCAACAGCTTCTAGGTTGTCTTCTTTGAGACTAAATTTGTTTTTTTCTTACTCTATGAAGACAAGTGAATATTAATCTTTGAAAAATGACTCAAATATCATGCTTTCGACTCACTTTAACTTCTTTGCTTCCAAATTGTGTCTAAAATCACATATAAGTCAAATTTAGTATCTTAAGCAATTTCATGTCAGTAATCTCTAAGTGTTATGGAATAATTTCATAATCAATTAAGCACCTACCAATACCCACGACCTTTTATCGGGGTTATTACTCAGAAATCTCTAGCTAGAGTGAAAATGCCATTAATATAGTCTTCAGTGATATATTCAATTAAGTAATGAGCCTCGGGGACAAGAACTAACATCACTTGGGCCAGATGTGACGTAGTCAGTCTAGTGGGAGTTGACATGTTCACCATACTCAGAACCAAGTGGGGTATAGAATGGTGAAAGGATGAATTGCACAGGAACATTGTCTATGGAAGGGTTCATAGTCAAACCACTGACTCAATTGGCGGTCCTGATTTGTTGCTAGATACTGCTCATGGCTTGCGTTAATTCAAGTGGCCAACATAACTGTGAACCTAATGGGGAGATGCGAAGAATGTATAAAATGGTTTTTGATGGAGATCCAAGATATGAGAGATGCATGACTAAGCAACAAAAGTGTGGTAGTTTAGGTTCATTTGATTATGAATCATATGACATAAGTGAATCTTGCTTATTAGGTAAGATGACAAAATTACCCTTTAATAAGAAAGATGACAAAATTACCCTTTAATAAATAAGATGACAAAATTATCCTTTAAATAATGGGTGAATGTTTTAATTTACTTAATTCCCACTAACTCCAAAGTGTCTTCTTGTGAATTGTTCACCATCTTTTAAAATACTCTCTCAAAGAACATACCACAAAGCTAGCAATTTGTACATGTTCTAGCCATTCTTCTTAATAGATGTCTTCCTTTGGTAGTTGTGGTTTACGACAACAAGAAGAGTTAAAGACAACGAAGAACGAAGGAGATTGTAAGGTACACATCTTAAGTTCATATTTTGTTTTACTACATCTAACGACACATGTTTGATTCTGTATTTTTTAGGTTTTGTTTTATTTTCCGCTACATATTCTGATATTTGATGCATGTTATGCATGTTCGAAACCCAACAGTGGTATCAGATGTTGGCCCATGAATTTTTTTTTATATAAGTATGATGAGACTAATTTTGGGGTTTTGCTAGATTATTTATGTTGGAATTAATTAGCATGTTAATTTGGGTAAGATAATATGACATGGAAAAGCTTTAAACTATTAAAGTAGTGGGAGAGTGTAAGGCCAATTTTGGCAAGTCACTTAAGTTTAAAAGCCATAAGGCATTATAGTAAAGGGACTTTATGCAATCATTAACGGTGTAAAAGAGAAGAAAGTGGGGTGTCTTGCTCTTGGAAGAGAGAGAAAACGAAATTGAAGAAAGAAGGGAGAGAGTTTCGTGAGTTTAGGGAAAGAAAGAAGAGCAAGCTAGGTTTTTATTTTTCTTAACCTTCAAGAGGGATTTTGAGAGTGATCAACAGGGGGAAAAGGAAGAGGAAGATTAGAGCTTCCATTAGAGCCAAGAAAATCATTATTTAGAGAAGATTTAAGGTAAGTTGATGTTAATCTTTTGGAGTTTTGAAAGGTTTTTGGTTCAAAGACCTTAGGAAGGTATGGGTATAAGTATTCCAGGATCAATTTCATGCATTTGGTTCTTTGGGTTTTCCAATTTGAATTCCTTTAATTTGGGATTTTTTTCAATGTTAAAGAAAATCAAGAAGGACAAGAAGAGCAAGAGGAGAGGCATTTTTGAGCAAACCATAATCAAGAAATTCAAGGTGGGTTACATTTTTATGATTTAGTAATAAGCCATTAATGTCTCTTTTAAGAAGTGGAAATAAATGAGTTTCAACTACTTTTAAATGCGCGTATATTGTTCTTTGAGTGTTTTGAAAATGTGTTGCATATTTGTGTATTATGAAAATGATGTTAAAAAGGTATCAAGCCTAAGAAAACAAGTTTCTAAAATATGCCTCTATGGGCTTTTATGTTTTACAAGTCATGAAATACATGTTATGTGGGTTTGTGGTAGTCCCCTAAGTTAAGTCAAGTGCACTTTGACCAAAAAAAAGGCTTCTTTCGCCTACTCGCTAGTGGCATGGAGCTCCTTCATGGACTCCCATAAGTTCACGGCTAAGCAAGACCATTATGTGGAAATGCATAGTACGTTGTGTTCTGGATCCACCCGAACCAATTTGATGTGCCTATGTGTTCGTGATATGTTAGAAATAGTGATTGCACACATGTTATGCATTTATGTGAGTTTTACAATGAAAATTATTATTGCAATGATTTTTCTTGTTACCGATTGTAAAATTATTACCCACGAGCCTTAAGCTCACCCCCACTTTTCTCCCCATAAGTAGGTGATGAGCAAGAGATTGAGTAGTCAAGGTCCAAGGCATAACTCCACTTTTGAAATGTTGTTGTTTTAAGCTAATCTTGTAAACCAAGGCATTAGTTGCATTTTGAACAATTTATTGTTCATGTATCTTTTCTATTTTGGGATTTCCTTTGAAACATTGATGTAGTGGGGGCTTGAAATGCCCACTAAAGCTTTGTAAAACTATGATGTTTTGATGTTAATGGATTATGATTTTTTTTCACCCTTATTTCTCACGGTTGCATAAGGAGAAAATTCGTGTACTAAATTCAGGAATAATTTTGGGTTGATCTGGGCTGATTTAGACAAAATTATCTTCTAGAAAGTTGTAAGTCTTTCTTTTATCTTTCCAACGGTATATAGCATGAAATTTTTGAACATCTAAGTTGAAAGTTATGGTCCTTCTAAGAGATGATTTGGAGAGTGTAGAAAGTGATTTAGAACTTTGGGGATGTGAGGAAGACCCAATTGAAACATCTTCTCTTGCACAATGTACATCGTCTTATGTACTATTGATCATCTTAGTTTTGTGCATCAACTTATGCACTGTTCATTGTCTTATGCACTGATCATCCTCTTAGTTTTGTGCATCATCTCATGCACTGTTCATTGTCTTAGTTTTGTGCGTCGTCTTATGCATTATTCATCGTCTTAGTTTTGTGCATCGTCTCATGCACTGTTCATCGTCTTAGTTTTATGCATCGTCTTACGCACTGTTCATTGTCTTAGCTTTGTGCATTGTCTCATGCATTGTTCATCGTCTTATTTTTGTGCATCGTCTTATGCATTGTTCATCGTCTTAGTTTTATGCATCGTCTCATGCATTGTTCATCGTCTTAGTTTTGTGCATCGTCTTATGTACTGTTCATCGTCTTAGTTTTTTGCATCGTCTTATGTGCTGCTCATCGTCTTAGTTTGTATTGTCATATTCAGTTCTATTTTTGATCCTTTAGAAAGTAGAAATTGTCTTCTAGGTCTTCATAAAATTTGTAGATCTAGAAGTCTTCTTTCAAACCGTCTTAAAATGAAGTCAATCCAACATTTGTAGTGGGAGTTATGGCAATTTCTCCAAGATAGGTACAAATTGATTGATGGTATAAACATGTTCGATTCTTTCGGGTATAACTTCCTCATCTGATATCTAAATGAAGTGATTCTTGAAGCAATAGATTCCTAACATCATTTAATGTCTCTCCATGAAAATTTGTATCTCTTGGAATTGGTTTGAGAAAGTTTGGATTAGAGTAAGTGAGAGGTCGGTTGGGAGAGCATGATTGGGGTATGAACATGCTTTAGCTTTTTAAGTTTATCTTGAGCTGTAAAACTCCAATTAAGATGATTCTTGTTTCAAAACAAACTGGAGACTTAGAGCTACAATTTCTTTGAAGAAGTAAAGTTGTAATTCGGGTGATTCACTGGTGTGGGTACACCAACCTTGTGGAATGATGGCAAATAACCCTACGGGGTAATAAGCACAAGGTTTATGACTCTGGTTGTTAGGCTCTAGAAACAGGGCCCAACATGAAAGGCCACTTTAGTGAATACATCCTCATCAATACTCAAAAATTCCGTAAACACAAGAGATACATCTTTATATTATTCTCACATTCTTTATGGGCATATAGTATGTGACAACGTAATATCAATAAATGCAAAATTTTGAATGTACAGTCTCATTGTCATACACTTGTGCTAAATACATTCTCTGAAAACTTCATTTGAGACTTTTGCAAAGGAAAAATCTTAGTAGAGTGACTATCGTGTGTCACTGGATATTGAACCGATTACCTGAGACACGAAAACCTCATGTATCTCCCCTATGGTAAGTTCATTGCATGAAAATTCACTAGAAAATGGCTTTAGAATGTCTCAATTCCTTTTCCAAGTAACTATCATGTGATCCCAAACACTGAACATGAGACTCGAGATATAAAAACTTGAAGTATCTCCCTCATGTGATGTCTGAAGTATGAAAATTCACTCAAAATTGGATTCATAATGTCTTAATTCTTTTCCTGTAGTTAAACTTTAATTTATTACTAATATAATAAATCCAAAAAATGGAAAATTTCACTTTATAAATTTCCCAAACCCAAAAACTGACCCAAAACACCCCAAAGCACCCTTACAGGAAATCTGAAATTTTTGTGTTTTTTTACACTATAGCAATTCTGTACGATTGACATCAACCGCACGTCTCTCAGAGGGCACGTGCTGAGCACGCCCTCGTGTCAGACTTACAAAGGGCACGTCTGATGCATCTCGAGCACACGTGACGACAGGCAGACGGGCCCATTGATGCTAGCGTAAGCGACGCACACGCCAAACACGCGTCCGGTCATAATTGCACGACGTGTCTGGCATGTAGAAATCGCCTTTTTTTGACAACGGAGCAAACACCGTCAAGCTCATGTACAAGGATGCTCCCTTGTCCAAAAAAGGTTTTTTTGGCGAGTTTCGGGTTAGTTTTTTGAGCTCCCGGGCTCTTTTTCACCTCATTTCTCAAGGCTAAACACATTTATACTACAATCATGCAATAAAAAGAAAGAAAAAATCGAGAAACAAAAGTTAAATCTCCAAAAATATTATGGAGAGAAAACCAAAAAATCTTCATTTTTAACCACCCGATCACGTCACCACACTAATACCACCTGTAATACGTAATGGGACCTTAATTACGCATCCCAGATCGAGCGTGAAAGGGAAAGAAACGAAGAAATGCAGAAAATACCTGATTTCGGTCTCCATAACTTCAAATGAGCTTTCCAAAGTTGCAACGAGCGCGAATCCATAACCACCTTTACAAGAACTGTTCTTCGGGATGTGGGTAAGGTCTTTCTATAGTTTTCTCAAAATGTGAGCTTTCTTAACGGGTCAGAGAATTCTTATTCTTACGATTGATATATGAGCAACTGTAGGAGATCTTAACCGTTATATATAGTTTTTATATCGAACTTCCCCATCACAGACTCTATATGGGTCTACAATACACTGATTGAGATCTATTTTCCACTTGAACTTCGACCCATTGATTTAGATCATTTATTAGGCCACTTTATTATCTTTATCTGGATCAAATTACGTAACTTAACCAATAAGTTATTAAAAAACTAAAAAAATGCAATTGATAGTTGTCACAAAGTTGCGAATATCGTACTGGACTTAGTACTGGATTGAGTTCTGGTACGATACTGTACTGGTACCGATCAATA
>JANITX010000008.1:8756622-8772354 GCA_027564395.1 Erythroxylum ulei
TGAGCAAGTGTCTAGTGTGTCAGCAAGTCAAGGCTGAGCACTAGGCACCTTCAGGCAAGTTAAGGTCATTGTCCATTCTTGAGTGGAAGTGGCAAAGGGCAACTATGGATTTTCTAATGGGTTTGCCTAAGACTAGTAGGAAGCATGATGCCATATGGGTCATTGTCGATCGGTTGACGAAGTCAGTCCATTTTTTGGCAATTAAGTAGACTGACTCTCTATATATACTAGCCAAGAAGTATATTAATGAGATAGTAAAATTACATGGGGTTTCGGATTCAATAATTTCTAACAGGGATCATCGATTCACTTCAAGATTCTGGGGAAGCTTACAAGAGGCTCTCGGAACCAAGTTGAACTTTAGCACGACTTTTCATTCCCATACGGATGGTCAATCTGAGAGGACCATTCGGGCACTTGAGGGAATGCTTAAAGCATGTGTGATAGATTTCAAGGAAGCTTGGGATGAGCATTTGCCATTGGTCGAATTTGATTATAATAATTCGCACCGTTCGAGCATTCAGATGGCTCCATATGAAGCACTATATGGAAGGAGGTGTAGAACTCCGATATATTGGGATGAAGAAGGAGAAAGGAAACTGATAGGAATAATGTTGATCCTTTGACTAAGCCAAATCCTAGAAAGAGATATGATTCTCATATACTTCTGATATTAGATACAAAAGCGATTTGCTTTAGTGCAAGTAGGAGGTTATTAGAGAAATGCTCTAAAGACAATCACCTTTAGCATTTATTGTACAAATCTTTATGATTAATAAAAAGACATTTTCATTAATTTGATGTTCATATTTTTATGAATTAATAATGATCTTACGTTAAATTAATAAAGTTCTTGATAAACATATCATGAAAGAAATTATGATAAGATCATGATAATAAGATTCTTATCATGTGTAATTATGTTATTGTCTAAATTATCCCTAATCATATGATTAATGAGAGAAAACATTATTAATCTAAACAGACTAGCACATTTTATACTCTTTAAATAAATCAAGCAATAAATATCATAAGTTGTAAGCATGAGTTGTTTAAAGTTAACAAGTAAACGCTTACTAAGAATAATAAGTACATTGAATGACCTGTCATGAGACAATTATATCGATAATCTATTCTAGTGTCAGTGATAATCTTATCATAATAATGATACAAGTATCCTTAAACTTGAATTGCTTAAGAATATCTGAAATACTGATCTTATACTTTAACTTCATTCTTCATTGCCTCTCAAACGTTGCTCCTAAGGTGTCGTAGTCAATAATTGAGAGTCATAATGTGTTGTTAAATACCGCTCATAACTTGCTTGAATTAAGTGATAATTCAAGTGACAAACATATTAGATTTATAAACTTAGTTTTTTGTAAAATTAAATATCTAAATTCTTACAAAAATATTCAAAGAAATATTAAAATATAACTCATATTTTTATATTTTTTAAAAAGTTATGTCCTTATAAATCATTTTATATATAAACAGTTAATTTTATCAAAAATCTTTAATAAATAATTAATGTTATCTACTAGTCAAATCAATTGATATAATTAGCTATCAGCTAACCGCTGATAGAATCAATGAACAGTTAATATAATCAACTGATGATTAAACAGGGCCATAACAACTACAAAATAAAATAATGAAACCTGGAAGAAGTCCAATTGGTTATGAGATGACACAAACGCAAAAGCTACTTGGATTTCTTAACAAGGTTAGAGGTGCAAAACTTGGCATCATCCTTGATGAAGCTCCACCAAATGAAGGTCAGGGGTACGGTTGTAGCATGCCAAAGAGCATGGGCATCCAGCAATCCTTTATAGGGAGGAAAATCATAGATTTCTAAGAGCATTGCAAGACCACCACCTACAACCACAATCCACAATTTCCACCTTGAAGGATGGCCGGTAACACCAGCCCAAGTTGCCCAAAGGAGAAGCTGAACCACTGCCATGATGACACAAACTTTCATGTTCCACCCTATACATGTTCAAGATGCAGTAAGTTTCGTTGACAACGACGGAAACAAAAAAAAGTACATAGAGAAACGAGTTGCAAATATATGCTGGAAAGAACAAATACAATGTCTCTCTTGATGTTCCAATAGTGCAAAAATAGACTGCATTTTCAGCATCCTAGATCTGTTCAGAATCAAGCAGCCACACTTTCCACACATACCAAAAACATTTTTTATATATTATAGTTAAAAGAGCAACTAGTACAATATTACGTATGAAGATAGAAGTGGGTAACTATATTACCATAATCTAGCTTATAGAAATTGATGAACAATATATGGGTGGTTACAAAAGCGAGCAATGGAGCAGCAACCATGACCCTTGCAGCCTCATCCCGTACATAGAAACATCTCAATATAGCTAGGATTAGTGAGTACCCTAGCAACACCACCGCAGAAGAGTAATCTAACTTCTCCGTCAAGTCTATGTCTCTGTATTATAAAATTAAACAATAATAATTACACTACAAGATACATATGAATGAACTTAAGGGTCCTCTTCAACTAGGTCAATAAACTTCAATTTGTAAAAAGTATCTCACTGACTTTCCTGTGTAACAATGCCACCAATTTTTGATATTTGTAAATTTAGTGGTAACACTACCACTAACTGTCCTGATGAATTAGACATATAGCCCTTGAAATATTTAGTAGAAAGCTGTCAAATAATAGCATTAACCCTACTTTCAGAATGTTTAGTGATTTAATTGTTACATGTTAAATTGGGTGATCTGAAATGGAAAAGTTTGTAAATCAAATGATCCACAGTGAAATTTATCCATGTACGGAAATATATGCACAAGTAAACAAAAAACACAGTGAAAGCAAATGCATACCTGTATAAAGATCAATAATAAAGGACATGACAACTAAATTTGGTTAATCTCTTTGGCATTCAAACAGAAATGCTGAAGTTCAAGAACAATGTAAGTACCTGTGGGTTGCATGGTGCTTTAACCATATCCACAAGTATATTGGCCAAAAAGTAAATTATGGAGTTCAATAGATGACATTAAGTGTAAAGCTAAACAGAGCAAGTTCAATCTTTCCACTTGAAGAATGGGATTGCCACGTACTTCCTTGTCACTCCCGAGAGACACCCTCAGACATTTATAATAGATATGCTCAGTGCCCCATGCATTCAGAGAATTCCAACTTATGAAAGGCAATTATAGATATCATAATCTAGCACAGATTCTGATGCTAAACAAGAACTTACCGACTGTGGAAAACAGAACTCCAGAGCCAGGAATTCATTGATACCAGGGCATAGATATGCCACAAAGAGGCATACTGGTAATAAGCTTTCTTGTCTTGTTTCAAAGGTAACTTATAGTACAGAAGGATAAAGAAAGATAGCCAACCATGAAAATGCACCGCAAGGTTGAGTGCAGAAAAAGCTACAGAGACAGGTTCCTGAATACACCCAAAAATGAAAGTCATGTATGCATCAGAGAAAAATATAAAGCTATTTAAAGAGCTTAAAACAGGTGTAAGGCCTGTGGCTATTTTCTAGAAAATCTAACCTGGATTCCAAATACACGTTGGAATGGCCATTTTCCATGGTACTTAACTGGACCATGACCATGTTCTTGCCTTGCTTTCTCTCTATCAACCATGCAGTGGTAGCGACATTCACCTATGCAGCCTAATAATTTCCACCGTATGTAAAGAGGTTCTTGCATATACCATGAGCCTCCAGTGGAGATACCATCTGACGAGTTACAATGAGAAAAGCATAATTCTCCTACACATCCGGTCCTTTGGCATTCTCCAAAACAAGCCCTAAATTCCATAGCAGTAGTTCAATAGTCAGAAATTAAGCCATCACATGCACCTCATTAAATATGCTGACGGAGAATATACATCTTATGGCTTGAAAACAAATAACACGCACAAAAGCAAATCCAGGGAAAAGTAGGTCTACATGCAATAAATATATAGTACATTGTCATTCTTCCTTATGATCAATAATTCTTTATGTGCAAGAATATCAATAATTCTTTATGTGCAAGACAATGTCAAAGCAACAGAAATCTCAATTCATGCAATCACTGGAACACAATCTTCACAAACCATGCAAATTAACGAATCTTTAGAAAGGTACCCATTGAACATACTGATTGATTCAGGAATTACTCACAATTTCTTGGATGCAGCTTTGGCTAGAAAATTGAACTTGAAGATAGAAAATAAAGAAGAGATGCGGGTGATGGTGTGAAGGGATTTGTCGTGATGTTCTTTTTAAGTTGATTTGCTTCTATTACCACTTACTAGACTGGATGCAGTTATAGGGGTTAATTGGTTAAAAAAATTGGGTATCTATCATATGGGATTTTAAATTGATGAAGATGAGTTTTAGTAAAAGTGGGCAGCTTATTGAGTTACAAGGCATGAGGGAGTCTAGGCCAACTTGTCCAAAAATTGTGTCAACTAATATCTTATATATTGACAGGGATTCTGATTTATAAAGATTATTATTAGAATTTCATGAAATCTTTGAAGAACCCAAAGAGTTACCACCATCCCTTGCCTGTGATCATCGCATCTTGTTAGAACTGGGGTCTTCACCAGTAGTTGTTCGTCTATACAGGTATCCTCACCTTCAAAAAGACGAAATTGAAAAGCAGTGTCAAGAGATGTTAGACAGAGGAGTGATTCGACCCAGTCAATCTCCTTTCTCTTCTCCCGTGTTGTTAGCTAAAAAGGGAGATGGTACATGTAGTTTTTGTGTAGATTATCGTGCTTTAAATACCAAGACAGTTAAGGATAAATTTTCCATTCCAATCATTGAGTAGTTGCTCAAAGAATTTTATGGGGCTGAATTCCTCACAAAGCTGGATTTATGTTTCGGTTACTATCAAGTTTGGATGTTCCTTGCTAATGTGGAGAAAACATCTTTTCACACTCACCATGGGCATGCCCATTTTGAGTTTCTAGTTATGCCCTTCGAGTTAACAAATGCCCCTTCCACATTTCAAGCTTTGATGAATTCTGTCTTCTAGCAATATCTAAGGAAGTTGAGCACATGCAACATTTATGGGTTGTTTTCTCTTTTCTTCACCAACACATCCTCTTTTTAAAGAGATCTAAATGTAGTTTTGCTAAATCATCGATCGCTTATTTGGGGACATGTTATTTCTGCCCAAGTAGTGTTAGCAGACAGGAGTAAGGTTGACGCCATGACTAAATGGCCTTTGCCCACTGCCATCAAAGCATTACTTGGGTTTTTGGGACTTACTAGTTACTATTGAAAGTTTGTGAGGAATTAGGTAACTGAAGACAACAATAATAGTAGGTATTTTCAGAAAGTTCTTTAGTACTTTTACTCTTGGAGATCATTGGGTTCTCTTGAATGAGCCCAAGCTTTCATACTATATAAATAGGTCATAAAGGAAGGAAAACTCAAAAATCTAGTGAACCACAACCAGACTTCAATCTTACTAGGCCTATAACCAGATCTAGGGGGCTTGATAGTACCACAACCCTAAAATCAGCTTTTTAGAACACATTAACACAAACTATCTGCGAGTGTGCAAAGTGATAAATCAACCAAAACCCTCACAAAAATTCAGCAATTTTCAAAGGAGCTCAAAGAATTAGATTTATCACTTTTGTGAGTGTAAAATGATCTTCTAATCCTTTTGTATAGTTTATAATATTGGCATATAATAATGCACACCACTTATTAAGGTCAAGAACTAAAGTTTATAAGATCTAAAAGCAAAAGTGTAAATCCCATTTTTTTTTCTTGGCAGCATGTCCCCTTCCCTAACAGATATTCTATTGATTAATGTTAAAGATAATTAGTTGATTCTTTATAGATAATTACCTTATACTCTATTAATTGGTTGAGATTTTATTACTTACAAAATAAATAGATTCTTCTTATTTTAAGAAGGTGATTAGGGTTGCATAGATAATTAGTTGATCCCTATAGATAATTAGTTGATATTCTATTAATTAGTTGAGATTTTATTATGATTTACGGAGTTGATTAGGATTGTATTGTCTTATATATTCCTGATATTATTCACATAAAAATTAAGGAATAATTACTTTTTCTCAATGGTATCAGAGCCCTCCACTATAAATCAAATAACATTAGTTAAACCATGGAAGATATAGAAAAGGATATAAAAACCCAATTAGAAGAAATTACTCAACTTATTAATAAACTAACCTTAGAAAGCCAGTCTTTAAAAAATGAATTTATAAAACCAATAACTGATCAAGATGAAGTCATTTATGGATATGAATCTGATCAAGAAATATATGTAGATCAACAACAACAATAGAAAAATGAAGATCAACGTGAAACAAGCCAAAGTGGCGAAAAAAGGAAAAGAGATAAACAAGCGAATTATAATTGGAATTATACACCTATAAACACAGAAGAATTAAACAAATTCGGATATTATCGAAAAGATAATAAAAATAAGAAAATTCCCTACAGAATACACTCCTAAACATAAAACATTGGGACCAGATGGAATTCTTAATTTAGATTGCATCTTATCACTAGAAAAATTACTTTTAGAATAGTCTAACAAATTAGCAATAGTCATACAACTAGAAAAACCCTTTGAAGGATTAACAAATATAAGTACGTTATGGAATTTTATTACATATAAAACAACAAGAATAGTATTAAATTTTCTATTAGACAATGAAGTAAGAATAAAAAAATACTACTAAATTTCTTAATACTATAGAACCCATTAAAGCCTTTCATGTAATAACTAATGAAATTTGTAAAGAATTCATTAGAAAAGATATAAATTCTTATAAACAAGAAATTGAAAATGAAGAAAGAAAAAATGCCTTATGGAATCTAAATAATATATGAATATGTGATATATATTATTTAGAAGAATATATTTGTGAATTTAAAAAATATTATTGTAAATTAACACGTACAGAACAAGATCTGTATATACAAATAGTTATTCAAAAATTACCTTATCCAATCAATAAAACAGTTGAAGAATTATTTTTAATAAAACAAAATAGTAATTTAGTAGCTTATAATTTAGGAGGAGAAATGTTTAGAAGCAAAATTACATAAAAAAATTAAGACATACAGATATTCAATTATGCTTAAGTTCCACAACAATATGGCTGTGAATCTTCTTACACTAAAAAACATAAAAGAAAAAAACATACTCCGATATAAATGGAGAAAATATCCTAAAAGAAATTATACTAGAAAATATCCATTTAAACCATATAAAAATTTCTTTAGAAGAAAAGCTTCTAGACAAATAAAACCTAAGAAATTTATTGTTCTCAAGGAAAGAAAACATGTAAATGTTGGCTACGTAAAGAAGAAGGTCATTATGTAAATGACTGCCCAAAACGAAATTAAAATAAATATAAAAAATTTTAATATTTTAAATTCAGCTTTTCAATATAATATAGAACCTATAGAATCAGATTATGAAACAAATTCAACTATCTCTTCCTTGTATTTTTATGAATCCCAAAAATCAGAATCAACAATCGAATCTAAATACAACTTTTATTCAAGTCAAAATTCAGAATAAAAAAATTAATGCTTATAACGATATTGAAGCAGCTATCTGTATAGCCACTAAGACATTAAAAAATTGGAAAAAATTAAATAAACTTTTACAAATAAGAATCGCAGATGGAAACATAAAATCTAAATGGTATGTAAGTTATTATAATAATATTATTATAGAAAATTATTCTTTTACAATACTATCTATATATCAACAAGAATCAGGATTACCTTTGATATTAGGAAATAACTTTCTGAAATTATATAATCCTTTTTGTTAATATCTACATTATATTACACTAAAAACACCAATAATAAATTCATTAAATCAAAAATCTATTATCCTTAAAATTCCCATCTATCATTCAACTTATTATAAAACATTAAAACTTGTAACTGAAAAATTAAATCAATTACAATTTTATCTCCTTAATAATTTAACTCTACAAACAGAAGTACAACCATTAATAGATAAAGTATGCAGCGAAAATCCATTAGATCCTTTAAAAACATCAATTAATTGAAATTAAACTAAAAGACCCTTTAAAAGAAATAAATATTAAAAATAATATTCCTTATACACAACAAGATGTACAAGAACTAAATTACTGAATGTTCTGAGTTATTAGACAAACCATTAATCTCACAAAGTACAAGCAAACATTCAGCCCCAGGTTTTTATGTCAATAATCATTCAGAACAAAAACGAGGAAAAAGAAGAATAGTAATTAATTATAAGGAATTAAATAAAGCAACAATAGGAGATGCCTATAAATTACCTAGAAAATATTATATTATCAATAAATTAAAAGGGCATAATTGGTTTACAACATTAGATACAAAATCCGAATATTGGCAATTAAAATTACATGGAAATACAAAACCTTTAACTGCTTTTACTTGTCCACCTCAAAAACACTATCAGTGGAATGTATTACCATTTGGACTAAAACAGGCCCCAGGAATTTATCAACGATTTATGGATAATAATTTAGAAGGATTAGAAGAATTTTCATTAGCATACATAGACGATATAATTATATTTTCAAATAAATCTAGAGATGATCATTTACAAAAAGTTAAACAAGTTTTAGTAAAATGCCAAAAGCAAGGATTAATTTTAAGTAAAAAGAAAATTAAATTAGCCCAACAAAGTATCGAATATCTAGGTTTAGAATTTTATAATGGCTTCCTTAGATTACAACCTAATATTCTTGAAAAATTACATAATTTTCCCAACATATTAAAAAATGTCAAAGAAGTTAAAAAAAATTTTGGACTATTAAATTACATATCCAATCAAGGATTTTTAAAAAACCTAGCTACAGAAAGAAAACAATTACAATTAAAGTGTAGTCCAAAACATCAATGGACTTGGACAAAAGATGATACTCAAGCAGTACAATCATCAAAAAATCTTTGTAAGGAATTACCAACATTATATAACTATAATGCTAAGGACAAAATTAATTGTACAAATCGATGCAAGTATTGACATATGGGAAGGATGCCTTCTGGCAAAACCTCCTAATTCAACGAAATATCTTTTATGTAAATATATTAATGGGATTAATCCCACTGAATGGAAATATCCTATTCATGAAAAAGAAACACTTGTATGTATTAAAACATTAAGAAAATCGAATATTGATTTATTACCTGTTGAATTTCAAAATCAAACTGATTCAAAATATTTATGTGGATTTACAAAATATAATATTAAAACAAATTATAATCAGGGACGTTTAATTAGATGGCAACTCAAATTAAGTCAATATAATTTTCATATTAATTACATAAAATCCTCCACTAACAGTCTTGCAGATATACTCACAAGAAAATAGAAGCAACTATCTTAAGCCTTAAGGATTCACTTGGAAAAAAGGAAGCAGAGTTGTTAAATCTGCAACAACAAGTATTGTTACTAAAGAAATTAACCAGCTTCGATCAACTATTTCCCTTTTAGAAAAACAACAATCCTCTGTTTACACAATACCTAATATCCAACCAATCACACCACAACAAATAACACAAACACCTTTACCCCACTTTGGAAAAACCGTAAATATCAGCCCACTATCTCAAAAGAAAGATCACAAAGAAAACAAAGTCTATGTCATTTTCAATGGACCCATGACTGGTATTTATGACGAATGGCACAAAGCAGCTATTCATATTACCAATAAACCCTCTATTATTCATCGCAGCTATCCAACTAGAGTAGAAGCCGAAAAAGCATTGACTGAATTCAAAGAGCCAGCACTATCTTTGAAACCACAGTACAAACTATCCTTAAAAAACAACCATCAATTTCAAAAATGAAACCTTTGGGAAAACCAATAAATCTGGACAAAATCAATGCAGTCCCTACACATGCATTAAAAGAAGAAATGAAGAAAATTACTTCAGAATTTTTTTTCAAGCCTTAAATGAATGGATTGAAGAACAAAAACTCTTCCAATATTATCCACAAAATAAAGGAAGATATGGACCTAAAGTAATTGTTTTTCCTGGATCTGATCCTCTTACAGCCTATCTCTTTTTTCAAAGTGATCTGGTGATCTGGTAGATACAATATACCTCGCCAATTTAAACACCCTCATTGAATTTCCAGCTAGATTAGCAATCGAGAATTATAAAGAACGGTTTGCTAAAGACCACGAAATATTTATCAAAGTATTCAGCACTAATCCAATTTTTAAGCAAGCCGAAAGTTTGAAGGAAACAGAGGTTCAATTATGTAGACTTGCTTATGTACAAATCAATATAAGCAATGACATGTATCCACCTATTGACACACCTCCAAAATATGAATTCAATTGGGATTTGGTCAATCAATTTAATCTACAATATATCGAAGGAGTTTACCAACAGTACTTGAAGATTAACTCTGAATCACTAATCAAGATCAATTATCGTGGACCAAACATCATCGTGACCTTAGCTTACAAATTAGCCATTTCGCCAGATGCTTTACAACTCATTAAACAAACTGAAGCATCATTTTCTACATTATTCAATGGTCTTTTTGAACAATGGAAACAAGCAATCTGTCAGCAATTACAACATTATCCTCAACATCAGTGTCAACAATGCCCATCTACATCTCAGCTAGAAGAACCAAAAGACAACTCCTCATCGGATAATTTAATTATTAAAGAATAATGTAGGCCCCATGTCGGTCACAATTATGCAGACCAACTATTGGCCACTGAAAGTAGATTCGTGTGCTTTCAACTTTTGCTTTTTCTTTAATTTACTTTTCTTGTACTCTTTTACTTTTTAGTTTTGGACGGATGTCTCCGTCTTTGCTTATATAATGTAAGACTCAACAGGTGTGAGAAAATAAAATAAGCTTTCATACCGCTCTCTCTATATTCTCATTCTTACGCCTACACATTGGCCATTAAAAGAAAAAGAGAAACCCAGCTATGTTTTCTTAGACTATTATGAAATATTAGTTATTTCAGACACATTAATGACTATTATGAAAAACTTGTAAATGTTTAGTTAACAGATTTTTTATAATTTGTAGTTCTTGGTTATATTCATTATAAAAACTTTTAGTTGTATCAAGACGTTCTTCAATAGGTTTTAATCCATTATTATTAATGAAGAATTGTAAATAAACATATCTTTCTTCATAATGATCTCTTTCTGCTTTGTACTGAGATACTAAACTTTCAAAATATAGGATTTCATTATCTAAATTCTTAAAGGTAATACAGTAGTTTATCATATATGAATTTGATAATGATTGTGAAAACTGTTATAAAGTTGTTTTAATTCACCTTTTTCTTGTTTACACTTAATTCTCACAATATCCACAAACTCATCTTCACGTTTATCTTGCTAACGCATCTTCTCTAATCTCTTGTGCAGTTATTTTACACATAATTCCCACAATACCCAAAAACCTATCTTCATTTATGTTTCATATGGTTTAAAATTATATAATAATTAATTTATTGTGCTTTGCATATTGTTTAATATACTTTAAATAATATTTATATGCATAAATAATTTTACTACAAAATAAAATATAGTTAAAATTAAAAGTTCTTTTTTTTATGTTACTAAACAGTCTACTGTATGAAGCTCTTTCAATGAAGCTCTTTCAAAGCAGCTCTTTTTTAAATGACAGCTAAACAATCAACTGGCTTCTTAGAAAAGTTCTCAGAAAAAAGCTCTACTGGTATAAGCCCAACCAAATAGAGCCTTAGCTAATGGGTAAAAGCTGGACATTGGGTCTTTTAGCACTCTTGCCTTTGGTTCTCCATTTGTCTTTAATATCATCAATCTTAACACCACTCGTAACCTTCTCTTGGGCCTTCTTCTCCTATAGATGGATGGTTTAATTAGTCCAATATTGCATCCCTACTTTCAATTCTCTAGTAGCAACTTGAAATTTGCACTCAATGCAAAGGAAAGAAAATTAGATGATGGTTGCAGGATTTGAAGGGAATTGTTGGAGAAGAGAGGAGTAGACACATTTTACGTTTTGTGGGTTATTAGAGATATACAAGTTTTTGGGGGTAAAAGAAAATGGAAGTCGGTAAATAGGTTTGTGGGTTAAAAAATAAATAAAATGGAATGTTGGGTCTTTAGTTGCGTCGGGTCATTTGATGCAATGTGGGATCTTCTAGGTTTATATGGAAAAAATGTCATATTTACAAGAATTAATGGTTCCAATCAACAAAAGGACTATTTATGGACTTTTCAAAAAGTACAAGGCGCCCCCATGAAATTTTCGAAACACAAAGGATTTTGTTGAATTGGTGAAAATACAAGAGAGGTTGGTGTCTTTTGCCATATAATGGAATAAAAACTGGTAAGATTTTGCATAGTAATAATGCCTGTGAGTATCGTCCTATCACGCATCCTTTTTCTGCCTAACGTATTATGAATCAAACTTATTATCCTCACACACCCTAACAAAATGGAGTTGTTGAGCACAAGAATCATCGTTTACTTAAGACAGCTCACACTCAACTTCTTCATTGTAACAATATCAATCTTACTATTTTATACTAAATCAATCACAAATTTTCCACAATCCTACAAGGTCATACGACTTATGTAATGTTATACCCTAATACTCTCCATATCATCTTTCACTTCATCAATTTAGGTGTGTGCACTTTGTCCATCTCCCTACTCCTAGTTCTACCAAACTCTCCAATGTTTGAAAAACATGTCTTCCTTGGTTACCTCAAACTTTAAAAGGAATTTATGTTATTCCCCAACTTAAGTGATACTCAACTTCTACGGAGGTTACCTTCTTTGAGCATATCCCATGTTACTCCTCTTTTATTGTGTTTTCTTCACTTGTTAGTCCTCTCCCTCTTATTGTTCCTCCAATCCCTCCTGGCTTTGATGCACCTTCAACCTCTTCTATGTATTCCATGCCCTAATCAAAATTTTCAAGTATACACTAGACAAACTCATGCTTTGATAGAAAGGAAACTACTATTTCAGTGAAAATGTTCAAGGTCTTATTCCATTTGCAACTTGTTCTAATGGTACTCCTCTATTTACCACCAGTATGCTCGTCCCTCCAAATTTGTCAATGTCTAATGATAATACGCCTATTGCTTTTCACACAAAGGTAGTTAGGAATTATGTCTTGGAAGGAATAATAACAATCTTTACTAGAGTAAGATTCAATTTTTATTCGAGTATTTTATGTAAGAGTCCTTATTTAAGTAGTATTAGGATCAAGATGGCAAAATCTACATGTAAGATCAAATGTTTCCATCGCAAAGGAGAGGAGAGAATTTTCAAGCTATTATTTTTAGGGAGAAAGTGCAATGCTTTCCCATATGAAAGCTATTATTTTTAGGATTTCCTTGGCTCCTTTTGCCTACAGTGGTCTAGATAGGAATCTTGTTCTAGAAAACAGTGTTGAAGTACATAAACCCAAGATATCCCTTTCTCTTCCAGCCTTTAATAGGAGGTAGATCCGCGAAGGGGGTGGATTGGAGGTAAGAAAGAATGTTAACGAAAAAAACGGATAAAAGGAAATAGAGAGAGAGAGGGAGAGAGAGAACTTGTCAGGTAACCTATAACAACAGCCATGTTGAAAATTTGAACAGATTGTGGTAATCGAAATGAGGAAAACCCTTAGAATGAAGGCCACCAAGCTTACAGAAAAAAATTTGCAAAAGAAAAATGTTACCTATAAAAGGGATCAGCATCACCGGCACTGCCATCAGAAATTCCGGCAAGAGAAGAAACAAGCAGAAGCAACCCAATCCAATACCGATCCACCATCTAATATGCAACAGAAAACAACGCCAGGGAATTTAATACTTCACTTGAAATTCCGTCAAATATTTTGAGAAAATTGTAGCTTGCTGTATTATTATTTATTATGTACTAAAATCGTTTCCCGCTATCCACTTAATGGGGTAGACAACGAAAAACAAAAGAAGACAAGTCAACGTTCCACATACATAAAGCACCAAAAGAGAAAAAAAAGTGAAGAAATCCAAAATCTCAAAAATGGAGAACTGTACAAGGACTAAAACAATTCCAAAAAAATAATTGATAAAAAAGAAATCCTGAATCAACTGTAAAAGCATCCAATAACACGTTAAAGAAGACTACCCTTCACACAAAGCTCAGACCAAAGACCAACCACAAACCATTTGAAAAGTCCCCCCATCTTGTGAAGAAAGGCAATAACTAGGAGAACTGTACTTGCATCTCAATAGTAGAAAAGCATAAAGTAGTGAAGAACAAAAGAAACAAAGCACCCAACTGAAGATGAACTAATTATATTTACACGTATACCTAATTACGGCCTCAAGATCTCTGAATTTCTTGGCTACAATACGTACGAGAGAATGGAAACAGTAGTCAAGGTGTTTCAAGACGTTGAGTATTCATATATGGCATTGGAATACCCAAACCCACTATAATAAAAACTAGACCGGACTGGCTGGTTTGACCGATTTGATCGGTAACCGATAGGTTATTCGGTCTAATTTACTCCTAAAAATCGGTTTTCAATTGAACCTGTTTTGACCGGTTCGACCACTGATTCAATAATTTTTTTATTTTTTGGTATTTTTTAATATTATTAATATTATATATAATTAAATATAATTATTGCATAATTATAACGTCACATCGGTTCGACCGGTGGTTGAACCGATCAAACCGGTAACCAATAAGGCCTCCGGTTTGATGGCCGGTCCGGGTTTCAAAACACTGCCCAAGCCAAGTGGAACATGAAATGGAACGCTCTTAGTCATAACAGCCGCGTTCCCAAGTCATCTCTTAGCTTGTGAGGTGGAGTTATTCCAAATTTCTTTTTTACGTCGTAAGCCTGTTTTACAGTAAATTGATAGCTTTTTTTTATTAGTTGATTTGACTAATTAATTGTATTAGTTATTTGTTATTTGATATTTGGTAAAATTAGTTGTTCAATATTAAATGTTAATGTGTAAAATAACTATTAAAAACAGGACTTTAAAAAAATTGTAAGGGTATGAATATTAAATATCTTAATATTTCGTTCAACATTCTTATAAAAATTTAGATTTTAGATATTAAATTCTACAAAAATTAAGTTTATAACTCTAATAATAATAATAATAATAACAACAACAACAACAACAACAATAATGATAATAATAATCATGATAATGATGATACATCCATACATAAAATATAACAATACAGATGAAGTTTAACAACACAATTCAAATAGAGCAAAAGAAATGAGCATCATCATTTAAAGCAAAGGTTTATAACAATTCAAGAACGACGTCTAACTGCCATTAAACTAGAAGCAATATTATTACGAATAGTTATCATCTCCAGAGTTTTTTGTTCTTCAATGTCTTCTTGTATAGAGTTAACTTCAACATCTTAAAATACATCTGGAGGTACAAATTTAGGATCTTGATCAATGATGCTAAAGGTCGGGTTGCCAATTGTACTTCTTCTAATATAATTATGCAATGCAAAAGCTGCACAAATTATTCTATTTTGATCCATTAATGAATACTTAGGCATTTTCTCCAATATCTTCCATCGAATCTTAAGAACACCAAAAGCCCTCTCAATACAACTTCTCAATGATGAATGAGCTTGGTTAAAAACTTCTCGAGATCCTCTTGGATTTGCACCACGAAACTCCGATTGATGATATCTTGTCTTTGGGTAAGGT
>JANITX010000008.1:8773022-8786192 GCA_027564395.1 Erythroxylum ulei
GGAGTGTTAGGGTTTTTATTGAATTGGAATTGAAAAGGAGAAATTGGTTGTTTTAGGAAAATCAAGAACAACCTACCTAAGGGCAAGAGGAAGAGCACAAATGGAGTTTGGATATTCACGATTAAAATGGGTAATTTATTTATAGTTGTTATGTAATGAGTAAAATGCATTGTTTGTGTTTTGTGTGCTAAATGGCTTGCTTTGAAATGTTGTGTTATGGTAATTGCTTCATAATGTATGACATTTGATGAGAAATGAATTGTGAGCATTGTTATGCTATGCCTTGTAATAAGGCATTTTGATCAAATGGAAAGAATAAAAGTATGAGATTATGAAATTGTAAATAATTGATTTGAGCATGATTATGCTATGCCTTATATTATGGCATTTTGATAAAATGGAAAGAAGAAAAACATATGATTATGAAATTGTGAATGATTGAAATGAGCATAAGATGTGATTATGTGCTTTGTTTGGAAATGAGAGGAACCGTTTCGTAGTCACGTGCACGTTGACAAAAGCCTTCTCCCGGCTGCCCACTTGTGGCCCACAAGATTCAAAAAATGGACTCATTTCGTTCACGGTGTAAACTTCGGTTTCGTCGTTTTGTTTCACGGAACTCTCGAGCCATTTGATTGTGCATTTGCATTTTGATATGTTAAGTTGGGATGTAAATTGTGTAAAATGCTTGGATGATAGATTACATCGAGTATGTTTAATGTGATTATGTATTGAATTACGCATTGTGAATGATGAGCTTACATTGTTGGATTAAGATAAGATGAATATGGCTATATTATTATGCATATGTGTTTGATTGTATGGCTCATCGCTAATGGCTATAAATAGATTAGCCACTGAGCTGTGTAGCTCAACCCATCATTTTCCTCCTCAGGTGCAGAATGAGAAGATTAGCGATCCTTACAAGGCAGTTGGACCACTCCAGGATAGTTAGCTTTTGTACCAAGCTAGTTCGAACATTTGTATAGATTATTAAGCATGCCAACCATTGAGCTTTCATTTGTAATTGTTTTAAGTTTTGATATGTGTTTTGATTTGTAAATAAAGTTTGTTTAATGATTTAATTTGCATAGAAATGAGAACGGGAAATTGAGGTTTTCCTTTTGTATATGTATATGCCTTGTAAAGGTGGGAATTTATGATTATGGAAGCGGATTGTGTATATGCTTATGATTCTTTGTTGAGATTTCAAAGTGTTGTTCATTTTTGAATAGCATGTTAGAGATTGGAAAGGTTCTATGGGGTGAATTATTTGAAGTGAGATTTAAGGGTGTAACAGAAAGCAGTCAGAGGTTAAATTAATGTGAAGGGATATTGCATTTTGCAAGCTTTCATAGGAATGGAAATTGTGTTACCAAAGTGAGGTAAAATCTGGATTAGTATAGGCTAAATTGGACAAAGTGATCTTCATAAAAGTTTTAGATTGTCCTCTTAGCTTTCTAACGCTATAAAGTTTGTAAGATTTGGATTTCGGAGTCGAGAGATATGGCCATTATAAGTGATGATGTTGTATAGGAAGTATGAACATGATAGCTAGGGAGAATGATGAGAATTTGTGTATGTTATGAGTTTTGAGTTGTGATTTGGGAGTTTGATGCATTTATATTGGAAATTGGAATGTTTGAGGAGTGTTATTACACTTGAAAGGTTGAATTTGGAGTTATTATGAGTGTTTATGGTGTTAGAATGGAAGTTGGAAGCATTGGAGAGGCCTTGGAAGGAGTTTGGGGCCTTTTGACCAGTGCATGTCCGTTACATGGATGTTCATTTAACAGACCTTCTCGGGTGAATTTGGACCCCCTGCCTCGCCAATGTCCGTTAAATGGACATGGATGTCCGTTTAATGGACCTTCTCGGGTAAAAAGGGCTGTTTTTCCAGCCTATGTCCGTTAAACGGACATTCTCGAGTAAGCTTAAGTAAATTGCAATTTTGACCAGTTTAGAGGTCGAATCTCGCTTTGAGGTCTTCATAAGAGTTGTAGATCTTGATGTCTTATTTCTAATGGTTCAAAAACGAAATCAATCTGAGATTTTTTGTGAAAGTTATAGTAATCGCGCCAAGAGAGGTTCAAATCGATTTAAGGTATGAACATGGTTTATTCTTTTGAGCATAACTCCCTCATATGACCTCCAAATTTAGTGATTCTTAAAGCAATAGATTCATAAGACATGTATATAACTCTACATGAAAATTGGTATCTTTTGGAGTTGATTTGAAAAGGTTTGATGGAAAGAAAATGAGAGATCGGTTGGGAGAGCATGATTAGGGTAAGTACATGCTTTAGCGTTTTAAGCATATCTTGAGCTATAGAGTTCCGATTAAGATGATTTTTGCTTCAAAACAAACAAGAGACCTAAAGCTTTGATTTCTGTGAAGAAGTAAAAAATTGAAATTAAAGGTTGAAGTTTCCCTGAATCTGTTCTGAATTAAGAGAAATGAGTTTTGTTATGGTGATAAATTGGTATGGGCACACCATTGAGCAAATTGTGAGAGAATTTTTGGGGTGTTATGAGAATGAAAATGAACCGATGATGGTTAATGAACGTTAATTGAAATAACCCTAGAGGGTGATATGGTTATGTTTACGATATTCGGATCGATCGTTGGGCTTCGAAAACGGGGCCCAACAACTCTAGTAAACATGAAAGTCGTTTTCAATGCAAATCATTACGAATCCTTAAATCTTGAGCTAAGTTCACTTAGGCATTTTATCAAGGGCCTACTGTGTATGACTTTTAACTCACATTTTCAAGACTTTATCATAGTAATTCATGCTCTTATCTTGTTATATAGTAAACACTTGCAAACCATGCCACATTTCACCACTCCATTCAATCCAATTCCCTTTATTTAAGCTACATTTATCATAATTACACAACTCATTACATTAATCCTCTTCTTCTCCCGTCGTTTCTAACAAAACTTATCCAATATACATCTTCTTTATTTTTCATCTTCAATTCACATTATACATGTACAATTAACACCATAGAATTCATGTAGGCCATCATTTTCAAAAGATATTAAAAATTTTACAAACTTTCACCAAAAGGGAACATTTCAGTTTTGACATAAAGAACCATCTCCATGACACATTTTGTTCACCTAAAAAATGTTTCATGTATATTCAAGCATGAAGAGCAGCATATCTTAACACCAAACTCAAAATCCTAATGTAGAGAGAGATGAGAGAAAATTTGCCTAAACCTTCCTTCAGTAATTTCTTCAAATCCTTCGAGAATTTATCAAACCTAATGATAGATTTGAGTTCTTTGACCCCAAATTAGCTTAATACACTTTGATTTGGGTTGGAGAATCAAAACAAAGGGCTAGGGTTTAGTGATAGCTTAAAATGGTCTTCTCCTCCTCTCTTCTCCTTTCTTTTCCTCTCTTTTAATTAAAAGAAGATGTTTTAAGTCTTTAGTACTGGGGTGCATGGTCATACATATGAAGAATCTAGAAGATTGACTCTTCTTTGACCAAAATATGGTGAAATTACCTTTTTTCCCTTTGGTTATGTGAAATTACCATTTTACCTTCAAATTTTTCCTAAATTTGTAATTAAGCCCAAAATTTGGGAATCTCCAAAACTTTTATTTTTATTTTGGTCCCCAGACTTTTGGAAAAAAATAATTAAGCCCCTTAACTTTATAAAATTACATATTGGTCCTCCAAGAATTGAAAAATTATGTTTAAGTCCTTTGACTTTTAACAATTGGAAAATAACCCCTTATGTACATCTTTCCAATTTAGCTTTCTAAGTGTCTAATAAGTCTATAAATCATGTCTAATCATCTCTAAGGCATTAGAACACATTTAACTCATCCACCATAGTCATATCCATCCAATGGACTCGGTTTTACACACTTAGAAGCTTATATGTCAGAAATCTCCAAGATTTCACATACCGATAAACTCTAAGTTCATGTAAGGGCATATAACATTATAAATCATTGTCATATATACCCAAAGGATTTAAATTCATCTTTGAACTCATATACAACCATTTATATATCAATATACAGTAGCATCTCCAAGTGTAGAACAATACAAAAGGGCTCAAAGAGTCCGACATTACAGTTCTCGGATTCGCCATAGTATATTTGGATTCAAGTTTTGGTTCTACTTCTGAAGTTGTTCTTGCTTCTCTTTGTAATCTCCACAATGTCCTCTCAATCTCTAGATCAAGTTGCTTAAGTTCTCAACGAGAAGATTTGGTCACTACTATACACCAACACTAACAAACGTTTAAAAATTAAAAAATAACAAAAAGAAACAATTATAAAAAAAGATATACGCAAAAAACCGACTAAAATCAAAAACAAAAATTAAATCACCATAGTCCCTAGTAACGACACCAAAATTTGACAGCGCGTGTCGAGTACATTGCAAAATTGACTTAACTTTGCACATTAAAATTTATAGTTGTGGTGAGTTGGGGTCGAATCTATAGGAAATGTTTGGTTAATTTCCACATCAAAATTAATTGATGTAAGGAAAATATAAAGGTGGGTTTGGGATTTTAAGAAATTTAGAAAATCAAGTAAAAGTAAACTATTGAAAACAAATTAAAGCAAGCAATTGAAAATAATTAAAGTGTCGAATATAAGTAAGGTCCCTTTCTAGGGTCAATCTCAATGTAAACCTGATTAAACATATTCATCTTAACGTTGTCACACCTCTCTTCGGACTATTGATCTGAGACTAAAAGTACATTTTGCTAATCCCGGTTTTCCCTGAAGTTGTGTTTAATTAAGTTATGATCGTTAATTAAACCTAACTATCGAATAAACTAGGATACGATTTTTAGATTTAATTTTGCAGTTGCATTACGAAGTGGAAAACAATCAATATAGGCAGTAACCTCGTACGTTTGGGTTATGTAACTGAATTTATGTTGTTTCTAACGATTCAAGACCATTAGACGCTACTAACAAACATCAAATGTAACGATTACGTATTACACTCAACATTATAGCAATAGGTTCATAATAGAACAATCCAAATAACATATTAAGATTATTCATACAAAAACTCGATTTAATCAACACAACAACATAACAATCCAAAAAGATATTAACAATGTTAACAAGATGAAATAGCTTAACCATGACTTGGCATCAATATCACCGTTGAACCAGTGTCAGCAAGTTAGCCTTCCATTTCCTTCTTCAAGCTCTAACCATCGGCCATTCTCACCATTGCATCTGTCAGTTTTGAAGAACGAAGAAAAATTGAAGAGAATGAAGGGTTTTAGTTTCTGTCCCGAATGAATGTTTTTGTGCCATCAAAACATAACCTTTTATAGTTAAAAACTAGGGTTAAATGGACAGACGAGTGTGACTAGCTTTGTTACACCTATAAGCCTTGTCACGGTGTTGACATGCCTTTCATGAGAGGTGATGCATAGGTGTGAGAGAAGCTCTCATGCCTATACCTACCAATATATGGCTGTGTGATGCTCTCTTCACTCTTCATGTTCTTCCTTCACATTTTATCTTGTCTTTTCTCCTTTTAATCCTCCTCTTCTTCATGCTCTATAAATTGATAGAGTCTGAAAATTGAGAAGATGAATTCAATGAACATGCTCTTGGGTCACTTTAGTTCCTTTATATTAGAAATGTACCTAAAATGAAATATGAGCTAAAGTGAGTATCGTAAGCATTTCTAAGGCATTAATCACTAATTGTAGTGAATCAAATGAATTAACATTTAATCAGATATGAACAAGTGTTTAGCATTTAACAATATCCACATAATAGGTTGAGAGAACTTTGTAACTCTTATAAAGATAGCTAAGGAAGAAGTGTTAATTCCATTAGAGCTTAAGTCTATTTATAATAATTTTTAGATATTTTAGTAATTTAATTGAAATTAAATTCTAATTTCGATTAAACTTTAATTAGAATTACAAATAATTATAATTAAATAACAATTATGTTCAAATAAGATCTAATTTCTCATATTGATCCTTATTTATTAAATATCTCATATTTGATCATAAAGTTTCTCAAACTTTATAATCAAGTCCAATTGATTAAAATATCTTTGTTCTCTTCAACTCGTTCTTTATGTGAGACTCATTAGGTTCCCAAATATGTTAACAATAATTATAAATTGTAATTAAATTTGATAAATTAAAACTCCATTTAATTTATCTTTAATTCTACAATTAAACAATTTATAATTGTATATCAAGATTGGAGTTTAGTAACACATTATTACCACCCAAATATGTAGGAATGTCAAAATTGTTTTAACTAACCTTCCCATACATTATTTTTTTATATAATCCAATATTTTCAGCATCCAATGTTCCAATTAGACATAGAATATGCAATTAATGTCTACTCTATTTTAAGTCCAGTCATATTACTTCTCCTCCATTATCTATTGATTCGATTAATGACATTTGTAAATTATTTACCAAAAGTCATTCCATCTTGGTTAAGGATTTCTTGAATCAATACTAATCGAGAACAACAGAACAATCTCCCTTATTACTTTAAGGTGACAAATCATATCTTGATCACTCAACTACCTCAATATAGTTCAAGCTACATCTAATGATTACCAATTGAACTACCTATGATTAGAATAGGTCATTAGTAGTATCAAAATATAATTTTTCCTATATAAGATAACTTTGGAGACTTCAAATCAAATGATCACTTATAAAATCATCACGATGAGAATTTTCATAAACATATAAGTAATATTCTAAATTAATTTCTCATGTTGGGTCAGTTTAGTGAACTTGTTCTATAACAAGCACCCACACATTTGTTTAAGTATTTCCACACTTTAGTTTATGAGATGGACTACTTCCTTCATAAGGAAAAATAAAACATGCACTAGTCTTAGTACATTTTATTAATGTCCAGTCTTAATAAAACAATTACTAAGAACATTTAGAGATAATACATAAATACATTGTGAATCTCATAATTATAATTTCATCATAATTTTATTTTCAATGTATATTTATCTCATGGACTTTACCTTATACATTTAAGTACGTATAAGATAAAGAATGCCTTTAGATTATTTTGTCACTAAACTACAACCAATAGCATAAACCAACAATCTCCTACTTGCAATAAATCAATCTTTTAAGTATCTTATACCATATCACCATATGATGATATGCTATTATTGGTACAGTGGCTTAATGAAAGAATTCTACAAGATTTCTTATAGTGAGCATTTGCTTAAATCTTATAACTTTCATCTTGATTATAATCATAATTAAAAATTTTCCTAAATATATCCTTGGATCTTTGATGAAACTTTAGCTCCTTTTACATGCCTAATTACTTTAATGTTTCACAATACATGATTGTTTTGAATAATAGAAGGAACTATATAAAGTTTACGAAGAAACTTGTTGATCCAATTAATCATTTCCACTAAATAAAAAATGAAATATGGCTTAATTAGCAATCACTGTCATATTAGAACCTTTCTAATCTTAAAATGATATTGACTTAAGTAAAAATAGAACTTAATTAGGATTTACTTATAAATTTAATATCCTTATCACCATTCTTATCACCCTGAACTCAAATATCAACTCATATATAAAATAATAAATATCTTTAATACTTCACAAGTATATGATATCTCAAATATTAAACACCTTTAGTACATTATCCATGTACATAGACTTAAAATAAGTGAACAACATCCAATCTATCTATATAGGTCTAATTCTTAAAATTAATATGTTACCTTTTCATATCTAAAAAGAGTTGTTCTTGGATAACTATATTTCAACAACTGAAAATTAGAATTATTGTTTTTTATGAGCAATATATCTTCACATACTCCCACTAAAGAGGACAACTATAGTCCCATTAAGCATCTTATGGACATGATAAATTCACAGCCATCTCTAAAACAAACTTTAGAATTCATCACGAAAGTGAATCTTTCAATATTTTGTAGCCTTTCAACTATGCATTAAAAGTTTCAACAAAGGCAATAGTTCCAATTGGATGTACTATCATGAGATTTGAAATTTTGAAATTTTATCTTACTCTTACCAATTATCTTGAGAACTATTCTCCTATAAGTATACATTGAAACAAAAAATTTGTTCAATAGATCTGTAAGATTATATCCATCCTTTTGGATATCTCATAACTTTTTATTACCCAATTTAGTTCTAAACTTAATGGATAATGTATGATTCAATCAAGTATCACATCCTTAAATCATTAACATTGACTCTTTCAAAGACTTAGTATTTCATATCAATGTGAAATTTTGCTAAATGATCTAATTAGAATGATTGAAGGTAGGTCATTGTACTAGTCTAATTAATTCATTTCAATATAATTAAAACTAATTAATTTTAATTTTAGAAACTACCTTTCTAAAATTAATTAGTAATCAATCTAATTATTAATCTTAATTATATTAAGAAATAATTAATTTAATTTTAAAATTGATTTTAGAATTAAAATGCTTTAAATTTATATTTGGAATAAAATTTATTAAGATTACATTAATCTTAAAGCCAAATGAGGCTTAAATTAAGTTTGGAATACCTTATTCCATCTTATCCTAGATTTAGAATAGGCTTGTTCTAGGGTTATCATAAGGGATGTTTGACAATAAGGATAGCATATCCTAAGCCTAGAATAAAGCATGTTTGGATATTAGGCAATCTTATCCTAGATTTAGAATAGGCTTCTTCTACGATTAGAATAAGGGATGATTGATAATAAGGATAGTATATATTAAGGCTAGAATAAAGCATGTTCGGATATTGGAATCCAATTGGATGTACTATCATGAGATTTGAACTTTTGAAATTTTGTCTTACTCTCACTAATTATCTTCAGAACTATTCTCCTATAAGTATATATTGAAACAAATAATCTGTTCAATAGATCTGTAAGATGATATCCAACCTTTTGGATATCTCATAACCATTTATTACCCAATTTAGTTCTAAACTTAATGGATAATGTATGATTCAATCAAGCATCACATCCTTAAATCATTAACTTTGACTCTTTCAAAGACTTAACATTTCATATCGATGTGAAATTTTGCTAATTGATCTAACTAGAATGATTGAATGTAAGTCATTGTACTAGTCTAATTAATTAATTTCAATATAATTAAAACTAATTAATTTTAATTTTAGAAACTACTTTTTAAAATTAATTAGTAATCAATCTAATTATTAATATTAATCATATTAAGAAAATAATTAATTTAATTTTAAAATTAAAATTATTTAAATTTATATTTGGAATAAAATTTATTAAGATTACATTAATCTTAAAGCCAAACAAGGCTTAAATTAGGTTTGAAATACCTTATTCCATCTTATCCTAGGTTTAGAATAGGCTCGTTCTAGGATTAGAATAAGGGATGTTTAACAATAAGGATAGCGTATCCTAAGGCTAGAACAAAGCATGTTTGGATATTGGGCAATCTTATCCTAGATTTAGAATAGGCTCGTTCTCAGATTAGAATAAGGGATGTTTGACAATAAGGATAGCGTATCCTAAGGCTAGAATAAAGCATGATTGGATATTGGATAGGCTAGAATAAAGCATGTTCTAGCCTATCCAATATCCAAACATGCTTTATTCTATCCTTATGATACGCTATCCTTATTGTCAAACATCCTATATTCTAATCTTAGCACAACATCCAATATCCAAATATGCTTTATTCTCGCCTTAGGATAAGCTATCCTTATTGTCAAATATCCCTTCTTCTAATCCCAAAATAAGCCTATTCTAAATCTAGGATAAGATTGCCCATGTTGCCAAACTCTGTTTATTCCAACGTTTGGAATAACTCTGTCCTTGTAACCAAACAAACTCATCTTTATACCTATTTCCAAACACACTTTTCATAATCTTATATCCATACACCTCATCTTCTTCACTTTTAGACGCCCTAAAATAAAAACAATGAAACGACCCTAGTAGCCAAGGTATACTATCATTGGCACCATCTCTATGGCTAGCCAAGGTGAACCGCCATCACCCTCCACATTGTCATCTCTAGCCACCACTACTTCCATCTTTTGTAAATTTTCATGGGGCACCGCTTCATGCCACAACATCCGCATTGGTTGCATGAAGGGCTAGTTTGATTAGTTCTTTAAAGAAGGAACTTGAAGGTAATTAGGTAAAGGATTACCGAACTTGATAGCATGTATTATTACAAGTTTTATGATAATTTAATTGGCATGAAATATGTGTTAAGATGATGATAAATGAAAAAATGATCCTTGTATGATAACTTCTGGTTTGGTTTTGATGTGTGCAAAATGTTGTAGTTACTTAATGAATGATTTTTTTAATTAGTTTGGGCATGAATTTGATGAGGTGTTGAAGCATGAATAAGGTAGAATTGAAGTGAAATTGATGGTCTTTGGTGAAGGTGTGTCGAACGGAAGTGAAGAAGTCAAGTTTTGGAAACAAATTGGAGATTGTGGGTGAGTGAACCTAGGATTTATAAGGCTGATTCCCACAGTTGTGGGACGTACTTAGGAAGGAGAAAATATTAGTTTTGGACAATTGTTGGACCATATAAAGTTAAGGTACTTTATAATGGTTTAATTGGAGTTAATTAAGGTGTAAAATAAACCTAGTTTGATGTGGAATAAGTTCATTAAAGGTTTAGTAAGATTTAGATTTTTAATTGAAGTAATAACTTAAAGAAGGTGTTATTAGATATCAACGTATCTAATTTTAGAACTTACAAGTTGTTAAAGGAATGAAGAATACTTATGAACACAAATAAGTTTTTAAATGATAAAATTGATGTGTTAGTTATGAATATTTGAGAATTGGGAACTTAGATGAGTACATGTAAAGTGTAATTACTTATTGTATTCACTGGTGAATTATTACAAATACTTATATTTATAAGGGTTGATAAGTTTGTTCAAGTGAGAATGAATGGGTTCAATTTGAGCATAAGGAAATGAATTCATGCTTATGCATTATTTCATTGTCATGTGATACTGATATTGTGATAATTCCAGACCATCAATTGTCTGAGGAGTTTGATAATTGGGATTGTATTGGAAGTGCTTTCTAATTGTGTCAAAATACATAATGTGTGATGACTCAATACATTTATTGATGCTTTAATGCATATGTTTGTATTTATGAGGCATATTAAGTTTGATCAAATGAATAAGATCATATGTTATACACTACATCATTTACATGAAATTCTTAAATCTGAAATGGTTTGTTTTAAAACCGTTAAGTCCTAGTCATGGGTAAATAGACATGCCTAGAAGGGTCTGCAACTGCTCCTATGGCACTAAGATGTCTCCTAATATTGATCAGTGTCTCCTGATATTTGACACAATAGTGTCCCCTAATTTAGAGACATTAGCCTCTTCTGTTTTAGATACCAATCATGGTATCTTCTATTCTAGTGCCATTTCCCACTTCTATAAAAAGGATTAGGAGTCTAACTTATTTTGTATTCTAATACATGTTTAGTTTTGATAAAACAAGTTCTGTTCTGATAAGAGATAAGCTCCGATTTGATACAAAACAAGTTCTATTTTGACATAAGTCATATTTTGATTTGAAAGGATTATATCCTATTCTGATATTCAATTATGATATTTATACATTCTATTTTTATATTTATAAGTTTTGTTCTAATACAAGAATGTTCTGTATTGATTGATGAATCATATTATGTTCTGAGACATAATTTTTGGATTATTCTGTATTATGAACAATTAAAGATTGTTGTGATATGATTTAAATCTGTGTATATGAATGTTAGATGACTGTTAGAAACAGTCATCGTTATGCATTATGTTTAGTTATTCCCCACTAAGCTATATGCTTAGCATGGTGGTTTTGCCTCTATGTAGGTTCTGATAAGAAGTTAAAGACAGGGACAAGGACTACCGTAGTGGCTAATGAAGAATGTGTTCTATTTTGTAATCTGTTTTGTTTTGAAAGATGTATATTTGAGTGTTTAAGTTGTATCTGACAATATGATGCAATTTGTACTTTGTTTAATGGTTTGTAATAACATTATTATAGGACGGATTATGTTTAAGGCGTGTATTTTAATATGTTCATTATATATGATGTATACTATGGTTTGTTTACAACAACATCTAATGATATGTATTGTATGTTTGCTTGAGTTTCTGGGAATGTTTTTAAGAAATGTTTAGTATGTTTTAGATTATTTTGGTTCTGTTTTTTATGGCACTTACATATCCTCCCAGGGGGTATGTGGGTGTTATAAAAATAATGAAAACAAATAAAGACACCACGCAAAAATGATGAAAGTTATGAATTTCGTTAGGAATCTGCTTCTTTAGTTCAATCTCAGCCTACACCCAATTAAACATATTTCATTGATTTGTTGTTCTTTTACCTCTTATTAAATTATTGGTCAAAGATTAACAACAAGCTCTATTAACCTCAGTTTTCCTTTAGGTCTTGTTAACTAAGAGACACTCTTTGATTAAACCTAGCCACTGATTAACTTAGGATACGATCTCTAGATTTAATTGGACAGCCACATTATGAATTAGGAAAACAAACCAACCTATGCAACAACCATATATACTCGGGTCATTTAACCTAGATTATGTTATCTCTAATGATTATGAACCATTAGTCGCTACAAATGAATGTTAAATATAACAATTACGAATTACATTGAAATTTTATCTAGGGTTTATATACAAGCAATCAAACAATAACGAGAATATGATCATTCATACACATAACCCAAATCCATATGCATAGGATAACACAATCAATTCCTAATGAGAAAAAGAAACAAAAATTCAAAGAAGAATTGTAAAACTGGGATGTTGGCGTTGATGTCACCTCCAAACTAGCATTGGGATGCTAGCTCTCCATGGGTCTCCAAAGGGGTGGAGCTTTTCCCCTTCTTCTCATATTCTCCTGAAACTTCACTCTCGGTTTTCTCCTAGTCAAAAACACAAAACTTTTATATCTGTGTCTGTTGCGACCCGATCTCGGGACCGGACCCCAATCGGAAAAGCGAAAATACGAAAATTGAAATCGAACGGGGAAACAGAAAATATCGCGTATCGAAAGAACGGAAACTAATCGGAGCGAAATGGAAAAATCGGATAACAAATGCGGAAGCAAAAT
>JANITX010000008.1:8906363-8922132 GCA_027564395.1 Erythroxylum ulei
TTGAGCTGTTTTGTTCAAGACCAGTCATGCTCTTGGAGTCGTTTTCTAGCATGGGCAGAATTCTCTTTTAATATTGGGTTTCATTCCTCCACTGGTACCACACCTTTTAAAATAGTCTATAGAAGGGATCCTCCCCTATCTCTCCATTTGTACAAGAAAAAACCAGGATTGCTGAACCTGAAGAACAACTCCTTGTTCAGGATGACATGCTTAAACTCTTCAGGGAACACCTCTTAAAGGCTCAAACTAGAATGAAGCAACAAGCCGATTCTCATCGACGTGAACTCAGTTTTCAGGTTGGTGATTTTGTTTTGTTTTGTCTCCAACCTTATCGACAAAAGACCCTGGCTAGAAAAAGAAATGAAAAATTGTCTCCAAGAATTTTCGGTCCCTATAAGGTCATTCGGTGTGTGGAGCCAGTAGCGTATGAGCTGGAATTACCAGTACAATCCAAGGTACACCCCATTTTCCACATATCACTGTTGAGACCATCATTTGAGCAAGTTGCACCAACACCTCCCACACCTCTTCCTATTAATGATGATTGGGAATTAATGTTGCAGCCTGAAAAAATTCTAGCTCATAGATGGGTGCAAATAACAAGACATTCCCACTTAGAACTACTAGCTCAATGGGTTGAGCGTCCTTTGTAAAAAGCTAGTTGGGAAAGTTATGATCTTATCAAGGACCAATTTCCTTCTTTTCGCCTTGAGGACAAGGAAATTTTCCAAGAGGGATGCAATGATACGACACCTCCACCTTCACCTCCACCTCTTAAGACTTATTTTAGAAGGAAATTTAAGAAAGCAGCACATGAGACAAAATCAGTCAACAAATAACAGAAGCAATATGTTTCCTTTATTTCAGCTACTGGATCACATTACTGTTACACTTTGTTAGCTGTTAATTTATTTTTCTATTTTATTTATTACTTTATCTATTTCGAATCTTTAGGAGTTAGTTATGCATTTTATTAGGAGCCTATCAGTATAAATATCTGATAGTTAGATTTAATTCCACACTTTGGAAATTAATTCATTTGTATTGGAGTTTAGTACTCTCCATACGGACTGACTTGGGAGTTTAAGATTCTTGCTCTCAAATTTAGCAATAAAAATTAGCATTATTCATTTACTTCTACCATCATTTTTCTGGTTCCTATCACACAATCATCAAATGTTAAAGTTGAAGACAGCCTGCTTCGTGTCTTAAATATCTTATGATGATAGGAAGGTGCGTAAACTTTGGGTTGAAGACTTATAATGGAACAAATAGTAAGCCATTTGTGCTGAAGCAGGTATAGTTCACGTGTCCTTCGATGTTCGATACCAAATGATGCTCAAACTAAGCCCCTATTTTTGCAATGGCTTCGCCTTAGTACTACTACTGATTGGAGATAAAGTTACATATTAATAGATCTTTTCAGTCTTCGTATATAAGTGGAATTTTTATCAAATTATTGTTATTGTTGTTACTGTTATTATAAGGTTGTGAATATTTAGTTTTTTATTTGTGAAATTATATTTTGATATTAAATGTTCCTTGGTGAAATGAGATTTCAATTTCAAGGTGCATATACTACGTTAATCCCTTTTGTAACTTCCAGATGACATAATTGATATTAGCTTTTAAGATTCCATTATTTTTCAAATAGATTTATTTTAATTAGGATTAACATAAAATTAAGATAGTTCCACTTTGTTCACATTTTTTAGCCTATTGAAGTGTAATTACACAACTGCAATTAGGCATATATATTGTCCTAATGGACATACTACCTCGTCGTGAAAATATTTATCACCTTGATATTTCTTAGTTCTTTATGGTTTAGAATTATAGTACTTTTAAGGTTCTGATAAGAGGTTAGCAGGTGGTCTGTGATTTCCATAGGAATTTATTCTTTGGACATAGTGAAACTACTTAGGGGTAAAGTAATATTTGGAGAAGAATAGAAAATAGTAGGAGATGCTAGCAAAATGTGGGAGAGAGTAGTAGCTCCTTTAAGGAATATAGCTAAAGAGATCTTGGGAGTTTCTAAAGGACCTAGGGGTAGTAAGATAGGATCTTGGTGGTAGAATGAAGATGTATAAGAAAAGGTTAAGATCAAGAAGGGTATATATAAATCACTATTGGATAGCATCATAGAGGTAGAGAGAATAGCCAATAGAGTAACGTACAAACTGGATAAGAAAGAGGCAAAGAAGGCAATCTCAGTAGCTAAAAGCAGAGTGTACGAGAAATTGTACCAATGAGATGAAGAAAATGACATTTTTAAGTTGGCAAAAGCTAGGAGAAGGAAAACAAAAGACTTAGATCAAGTTCATTGCATAAGAGATGAAGCGGAATGGGTACTCGTGGCTAAAAATTACATTAAGAAAAGATGACAGAGGTATTTCTATAGTTTTTCTAATGAAGGCATAGAGGACAACATATCGTTAGGTAATCTTAGCATGTCCGAGAGGTTTTGTAACTTGACTCGTTGCAAACTAATTTCAAGGGAAGAAACTAAAATAGCTTTGAGAGAGATTAAAGAGCGTAAAAACAGTAGGGCCTGATGAAATACCTATTGAGGTGTGAAAGAGCATAGGCGAAGAGTGTTTTACTTAGATAGACAAGCTCTTTAATATGATCCTTATAACCACCTAAATGTCGGATGAGTGGAGGTTGAGTACGTTAATTCCTCTATATAAGAAAAAAGACTATATCAAAATTATAATAACTATAGAGGCGTCAAATTACTTAGTCACCCCATGAAATTATGGGAGAAGGTAATTGAGAAGAGAGTGAGAAAAGAGGCTCTTATCTCGAAGAACTAGTTTGGTTTCATGCCAGAAAGGTCTACGATAGGAGCATTACATCTCTTAAGAAGATTAGTAGAATATTATAGGGAAAAACAGAGTAATCTACACTTGGTTTTTATTGATTTAGAGAAGGCTTATAACAAGGTACTTAGGAAAATCTTGTAAAGCGGTTTAGAGGCTGACGGAGTTCCTTTGTCTTATATATGGGTTATTAGGGATATGTATGAATGGGTAAAGACTAGAGCAAAGATGATAAGAGGAGATATAGAAAATTTTCTATTAATATTAGGCTACACCAAGGTTCCATATTGGGCCCTTTTTTTGGTAGTAGTAGTAGTGATGGATGAGCTCACCAAGAATATTCAAAGGACGTGCCTTGGTGTATGTTGTTTGCTGATATTATTATCTTAGTGGATGAGATAAAAGCAGGTGTCAATATTAAGCTAGAACGTTGGAGGGATACGTCAGAGTCGAGGCGTTTTAAATTGAACATAACTAGAGCCTTAAGTATGGGTAGACATTTTGAATCCTTACAAATCACTAGAGCCTTAAGTATATCTTAACTCAAAGGGAGTTAAACTTAAGGCAGAGAAGATGGATCAAGTTACTAAAGGATTATGATTGTATTATTAATTACCATCCAGGAAAGGCAAATTTAGTGGTGGATGCTTTGAGTAGGAAAAGCTCAAGTGTGATGGCTAGTTTGAGTGGACACAGTATGACACCATTGGTGGAGTTAAGAGCACTAGACATGAGATTGAAGATTGATTATGTGAGTAGTTTAGTAGTGACATTATAGGTTCCCCCAAATTTCGAAGATAGGATTAGAGAGGCACAAGCTTGGGATTTTTATTTGATGCACATAAGAGGGATATGCAACAGAGTCGGGAGACTAACTTTTCAATGAGGACAAATGGTTGTTGGTGATTGGGAGGCAAGTTTGCGTGCTGGATACAAATAAACTATAAGAGGAGATTTTGAAGGAAGCTCATATTTCACCATATGCTATGCATCTTGATGCTACAAAAATGTATCAGGACTTAAACCCTTTTTACTGGTGGGTAACTAAGTTAAAAGATGTAGAGAATTTGTGTCGAGATGTTGACCTGTCAACATATCAAGGCTAAGCATTAGGCACCAATAAGGAAATTAAGACCCTTAGCCATTTCGTTGTAGAAATGGGAGAAAATTATTATAGATTTTGATGTAGCATTTTCGAGGACCAGATGTAAACATGATTCAATTTGGGTGATTGTGGATAGGTTAACTAAATCAACTCACTTCTTACTTATACAATAGATAAACTCCTTAAACAAGCTTTCCAAGTTGTATATTGATGAGATTGTGAGGTTACATGAGATTTCAATGTCCATTATATCAGATCGAGATCTACGATTTACTTTCAAGTTGTAAATGAGTTTACAAATTGCTTTAGGGACTATGTTGAATTTGAGTATTACATTTCATCCTTAGTCGGATGGACAGTCGAAGCGTATGATTAAGACATTGGACGATATGATGAAAGCTTAAGTGTTAAACTTTGAGGGTGATTAGGATAGATATCTACCTTCTAGTTTACGTATAATGATAATTATCACTTTAGCATTGGTATGACACCATTTGAGGCACTATATGGTCGGTAGTGTAGAGATATGATATGTTGGGATATAGAGTGTGCCAAATTGTTTTAGGATCGAAGTTGGTTCAAGAGACGATGGAGAAAATAAGGGTGGTAAGGCAATGCCTTAAGGCAGCTCAAGATCAACAGAAGAATTATGCTGATCAACATCGAGAGATAAAGTACAATGTTGGAGATATGGTATTTCTACAGGTTTCACCTAGGAGGGAAATTTTGAGATTTGGTAAGAGAGGTAAGTTGAGTTCATGATATATCAAGCCATATGAAATTGTACAATATGTGGGGCTATTAGCTTATAGATTAGCATTACAACCAGAGTTATCATAGATTTGTGATGTGTTCCATGTTGTTAAGACGGTACAAATCAGATCCAAGTCATGTTATATTGAGGCTTGAGGTCGAAGTTACAAATGATATGATTTATAAAAAGGAGCCAATGGAGACATTAGATAGACATATTAGGATGTTTGAGTGGCCATTCCTATATATCAATTATCTAATTAATTGATTGTTTTTATAATTATCATAAACTGTTGATTATATATATTATAAATTATTTATTAATATTTAAAGGACATTTAATCTATATAAATTAGGATGGTCATAAGAACCACCAAAATAATAGTTTTAGAAACTTTTTTCTAATTCTTGTCTTTTGCTCATTTAAAAAAAATGTAGTTAGAAGTAATGAAAAGAGAACTTGTGCTCCCCTGTACCCTTCTTGAAATTTCAATTTATTAATCAACTAAACCTTATTTAAATGTATAGATTACTCTTTTGTGTATATATTACCTAATTACCTTTGTATTAAAATATAATTATAAATAAAAATTTTAACTGTTTAAATTTATATTGATTTATAATTTTTTAAAATTAAATTTAATTCATAAATTAATATATATTTTATCTTGCCATTATATGTACCTTTTTTAATTGGTGCACATTAAAATTTAAAATAGATAATGATAATGTAATCTTTTATTTCTTCATAAAAGTAATGCAAAAAAAATGATCAAAAAAAAAAGTAATGCAAAAAATCAATAAACTTCTGGCAGGAATCTCTCCCATATAAAAGCTGTTAACGCCTGAGTTCGCGTCGGTCGTCGATGGTCTCCAATGCCAGTACTCTTGTTCGTGTATCTATAACCGCTAGTCTTGTTGCGTCGAACAGATGCTTCCTCAACGGAAGGTTATTGTCTCCAGTAACAATCTCAAAGGACCCTGATACATTAATCGGTGGAAAGTAATTACTGATGAGGTATCAGCTATCTTGTGGGACAGACCAATCCCGACGACCATACCTTCACATTCAAAGTAAAAGAACGCAACTAGATAGTTACCTTTGCTCCAAGATATTTTGTGCCAATAACCCTTCTGAACAGTGACAATCGACCTGAACCTTCAAGCTTCTGCGTGATCGAATTTCAGCTGACAATCTTTAGGGGTCTCAAGTAATGGACTCTAATATTTAGGCGGCCAAAAAGGTTCGCGTCCGAGAACGGGACAAAGATCCCCCTTCTCCCGCACCCAACATCCCGCCAAATCAACCGAGCTATCGCGCGGTGGTTACTGGCATCTACGGCCTTGCACATGAATCGTCTGATTTAGCTTGGCCAGAGGAGGATCCTATTGAATTCACTGACGGAGACATTTCAATTGTACAAGGCGCCTACGGATTCGGAGTAGAATTATCCAACACTTTCAAGGGAAAATTGGATGAAACTTGGACCAATGCAGTGGTCATCAACCTTCTGGGACGTAAAATTGGATTCACCTTACTCAAGAACAGATTATAGACTATGTGGCACCCTCACAGCCCCATGAAGATAGTCGATTTAGACAACGACTTCTTCCTAATCAATTTCAAGGAGGAGGAGGATTATGTGTGTACCTTAACCCAGGGTCCTTGGTTAATTTCAGGCCATGTCCTCTGTTCAAACTTAGGATCGAAAAGATAGAAGGGGAAAAAGAAATATGTTTGCTTCATTTCGTATATTGAAATGTGTACAGTGAGCATCGTTTTTATATAGATTTTCTAACTGACTCTAAAACAAACTTTGCTACCCGACAAAAGGGAATAAGAATAAAATCCAAACAATCAATTTGATAACAGAATAACAAATTAGCTTCAATAAATATTCTTACATCTTCATAACCAATCAAACGGTACGTTTTGACCTGAACAAGAATAACTTCCATATCAAACTAACAAACGCTTCCTCTGAACAAAAAGGTAACTAGCTTTTTCAATCACTAAAAACTATGTATAAGTGAAGAAACAATTTAGTAGAGGGTAGTTATTTGACTAGGGCACTCCAGACCAACACTAACCAACACAGAGGAAAAGGTTGGAAAGAGCTAACAAGAGAACTATCATAATACATGACTGAGCATGTAATTGTAACCTTGGTAAATTAGTGAATGGCAAAAAATTGAAGCATTATAAATTTAAACATATTCTATTTTAACTATTGATTTCAGATGTATTGAAAAATATTTTTTTAAAAGGAAAAATAAAAGAAAAGAGAGAGACAAAATAAGTAAGGTAAAATGAAGCAAAAGGGCCTAAATTCTATTGGTAACAACACTAAGAACTTGTCCCTGTCAACGAAACCTACCTGGCATGCACACGAGACAAAAACCTGATGGGGTGGCCATGAATATGATGAGCAAAGATATGTAAACAGAGCGAGCGATAACTGTAACAGCCCAGACCACCCACTTGTAGATATTGTCCGCTTTGGGCCTTTTTAAGTGGCTCGTGGTCCACACCCATTGGGCCTTTTTAAGTGGCTCATGGTCCACACCCTTTGGGCCTTTTTAAGTGGCTCGTGGTCCACACCCTCACAGTTTTGTTTTTCCACAGGACTTCCCAGGAGGTCACCCATCCTGGTACTGCTCTGACCCTAGCACGTTTAACTTCGGAGTTCTGATGGGATCCGGTGCGTTGGGGCATGGAAAACGCGTCTGCAAAGGGAAGGTATCCACACCCTTATAAGGGGTGCTTCGTTCTCCTTCTCAATCGATGTGGGATCTTACAGTTGTGAACTTCAACTTCTCTTTACCAATTTCATAAACTAACTTCTTGAGTTTATGGCTTCACTTTATTCTTATATTGCTTTTCATCAAAATAATAAACTCATTACTAGTAATTATGTTTGTTTATCATCAAAACATTAGTAGGAACCTCGTTTGTTTAATATATGTCCCCCTTTCAAATGATGACAAAATTTGTAATTTTAAGAGCAATATGAAATTTAAGCATACAATCAAGATAATGAATAACACTTCCTTAATTCAAGCATAAGTCATAATTCAATATCAAGAAAAAATTAATATCTAATGCCAACTATAAAAGGAATATCAACATATTTGCTTAAAACATAAACTTAAACAAGTATAAAAACATATAAAAATGCCACATATACAAATGTTACTCCCCCTGAATGCTATCACTAACCCTAAATGTAAGATCATAAAATAAAAATCTCTCTCCTCTTTTTTGGAATCAACAAAAAAAATCAATTATCTAAAAATGCATAAGATAAAGTTTCAAACATCAAATGAACTTAGTTAAAAGATCAAGAAGAATCTAATTAAGAATGGTCAAGAGAGAAGGCTATTGAATATTTAAAGAGTCAAAGTAAAAGCTTAAAAGGTCAATTTTGAAAGAAAAATCCCTAATTGTGTCTAATTTTAAAAAATCTCTAGTTTTGGTATCATGCCTAAGTGAAAAAATGTCCAATTAAAGAAACAATGACAATTTTATACTAAATTAAGGTCTGGAATTATAACAAATATATGCATAATCACAAATATTCAAAAATTAAATTTAAAATGTATAATTTTGAAATCAAAAAATTTGATAGAATAATAAAATGTAATAGTTCCCAAAATACCAAAATTGATTAAAGATGTACTAACATAATTAAAAAGGAAACAACCTTGAATCCTTTTATAATTAAAAATTTTGAAATTCCCCAATTTGAAACCCAAGAATGACAAATTTTCCATTTGATGCTATCTATTAGGATTTTTATGTTATAAGCAATGGAATTTGTTAAAAGAAAGGAGAGAATAGTTTTAGGGTTTCTGAAGATGTAAACATAAAATATGAAAACAGAAGAAAGGAGTTAGAAAAGAGGTTAAATTAAGAAGAATGGTTAACTATATAACTTGACTAAAAGACTAATGTCATTGTGTGGTCGACCACACTATCAACTAAATAGGTTACAAACTCATTGTTAGAAGAATTTCTTAGTTAAAGGGATATTAGTCAATCACTTAAAGACATTGGTTAAACCAGATGCATAAATGATCAACCTAAGGAGAAATTAAATTCCTTATATAATTATTAAAAAAAAGTAATGTCAGATATGGGAACATTAGTTGACTATAAGAGGGTATTAGCTAACCAATATGTCTATATGGGCAACCAAAAAAGGACAAAATGACTAATAATCTCATTTGAAAGCTTTAGAAAAATTATTGCCTAGTTGATATAAATTCTAACTTAATAACTTTAGTTTTCGTATATTCCTAAGTCCACCTTATAAAAAAAATTCAAAACCTTATTCATAATTCAAACCAAAACAATCAATACTAAGTTTTTATACTCGATTTGATAAATAAGAGCAATGAGTGACAAACTTATAAAGTATGAACTAATAGTTACCCCTTAGTTAAACATCACTTATGAATGATTTGAATAAAGATTCTTCTTGAGTTTACAATCCATTGGAGGTATCTCATCCTTCTTATCATCCTTATTTGGTTCAAAAATTATTTCTTTTAAAGAATCTTTAGTCATTCTTCCTTTCTTAGAGGGATACTTTTTCATATTTTATATAAATATTTTCAAGACTTTCTTAGACATAAAATGTTAAAGCCATCAAAAAAATTATAAACTCTTCAAAAATAATACTCAATTTAATAACTACCTTCTCTAATATATACTATTTGCTATTTTTTTCTAATAGCCTTATAAAATTAGACAATCAATGTGTTTTAGGCATCTAAATAAGCTTAGTTCATTTATTTTTAGCTCCTTCTTTTATTCAAACTATACTTTCAAGGATGTTTTCTTCCTATTAATTGTTTGGGAAAGCAAAATCTATCAGTAAGTCCAAAATTACCAAAAACATGACATGCCATGTTATATAAGTAATGATGATGTATGAAAGCATTGCTTGGTCTTCTATATGTGTATGCATAATGAGGAATCTTTCTTTTGACATTATTGGTGTTGAAAGTTCTCTTAACATAGTGAGTTGATCTACATGATTATATATATAATACTTACTATGAATGAAGGTTTAATGCATGCTTTTTTAAGGTCTAAAGGGGTGAGAATGGATTTGTATGTTATCATAGTAGATATACCTATTCTTCCCCTGATAGTATTGAACTTTACACCTAGATTGTGAGCCATATATGAAATCATGATGCTTGCTTTTAGAATGAGCCCTAACATATGTATTATATGCATGCATATGTTTAGATATGGGGGGTCCATATTCATTTTTCATATTTTTAATTAGATCTTTGCTATGTAAATATTTTCCCTTTACAAGTGTGGTTTTAAAATTGGCTTCACTTCCATAGTTGTATATTATTTCATGCCTATTATTGGAATTCTTTGTAGCTCTTAACACATTCTCTAGTTTTTCACTTTCATTTTAAACATAAACAATAAGTCCTTTAGGGAACCAATATCCTTTTTCATTATTTCATTACAATGCCTTAATACATCTATCCTATGATTTTCATTAATGATCACATTTTTGGATGCTTTATTACTATACAATTCACTTTTAATCTTTTAATTCCCATTCATGCATACATCTAACTATTTTTTAACTTTATTGAGTTTAGAATATAATCTTATATCTAATCACTATCACTATTAAATGAGTTGGAGTTAGATGTTACATGAACATAATTTATGGTGATAAAGCGTATGTGGGTTATCTCTCATTCTATTTGCTCTTATTCAATTATTTGTGTCATCCCAAGTTGAGATTTTAAGTTCATTCTTCTTTTTCTTACTGTTTCTTTGATATATGTCATCATCATTGAGTAAAAGGAATTATAACGTCTTCTATCTGGGTATTCTACATTTAATGCAAATCTTATTAGAGGATTATGTGTTGGATCACATTTACCTTCCTTGTAATCCTTTCTTTTAGAGAATTTTTTTTTCGAGAACTTCTTGAATTTTCTAGTAATTAAAGCAAATATCTTCTTCATTGCTTTCACCAATTAATGTCACTATCTCTATAATCGATTCTTCCTTTGAGAGTTTGAACGTTAAATTCCTTTTAGGACCCATTCTAACTATTAGAAACAAGAACCAATCATTACAATGGATATTTTTAAACACCTATTATAACATACTGGTTTACCAAAACATCAACCAATGTCAGAAAAAAAACTAACAGTACATTAAATTTAACAATTTTAACCTATATTGGCAAACCATTAACCTATATAGGTTAACCAATCACCCTAAAATATTATTTTAGCAAACTTTAAATGCTCAAAACCAATCATTTAATGCATTTATGATTAAAAACTTCCTATAATATTTCCTAAAGAGTGTTTAAAAGATGAAAAGTTTTTTTATTAGAACCAAAAAGCCTTTTTGATGAATTAAAGACAGATGCAATAAAGTGAAATGAAATGTTTATAAATGTTAAGCCTTTTAGAGCAACAAATTACTAACGTGATATTATAAATAATAATATAACATATCAATGACCTTGATAAGCCTTGATCTTCTTTTATTCTTAGTTTGAAATTCATTTTGATGATTGCAATCTTCAATTTCTCTTTGTCAACTTCATAAAATCTCTTCTTGTGTTTATGTATTCATTTTGTTCTTATATTAAGTTTCATAAAATAATAAAATGGTTAGCAGTAATTATGCTTTGTTATCATTAAAATATCAATTGGAACCTCCTTAAGTTTAATAAGACTTACTATTAAGATTATTATCCGTGACTCTAATCCTTGATCTTTTATTCTCACCTAATGTTCAAACTAGGGAATTAGGATCATACTTAACCACTTAAGGTATTAAAATCTTCAAACACATTGCATAAGAAACATTCTTACAAATTAAAACAACAACCACAAACAATTTGTTACTTGTGCCAATATTTTTTCTACTTAATAAACATAAAATGTATCTATATTTTCTTTTTAAATTACCATGATTTAATTTAATTATGTTTTATTTTAGATAGTTGTTGAATATGTTGCCATGGGATGAGATTTATCAAGAATTAGAGAGAATTGTAAAAAATATATAGAAAAATTTACAATTCTTAGTTAAACATGACATAATCTATGATCGTGCACTAGCTCAAGTCCATAATGGATCAATTGCAAAATATTACATGACTCAGAACATGGTCTAAAAAAATATAGTTTGGAGAAAATTCAAAGAGTGATATGGTCCAAGATATGATCGTTTCTTAGACTATGTGCATATTAAACAAACATTAATGGTGTATAGTGTAGACATACTAGAGATTGTGTCCTTTCTCTAGAAAAAATACAGAGATATATAGTTTAGGACACAGGTGTGTTATGGCCTATGTCCTTCTCTATAATTTTTTGCAAGAAAGAATAAACATCGATCTTTAAATTAACCTTCTAATCTAAATTATGATTAAGATGATTCAAAAAGATATGGAAAGTTAAAAAAGTGATATAAAACTTTTGTGAGTTTTGAGTTTATTAACCTTTTAAGATATCTATGACCTAATACATTGATATTGAAAGCTTATCTAAAGATAATGGAAACCTTAATTTAATGAGGTTGATTAGTTTAAGTTTAGTTTTAACTTAGGGTTACTAGCCATCAAAAGGGAAATTTGCTTTAGAACATATCGTGTAGCCATCAATATCAAGGAGAGATATTGAGAATCAATCGAAAAAAGCGGATCATATCAAAGGACAAAGACTTAATAGAGATAAAAGAATTAATGATTTCTTTTGCTAGTTTTTCCTATTTCAAAGATGATTTTTTGCTATAATTTATTTACTTCTAGATTAGAAAAAAAACCTAATTTCATTTTTATAGATTGATTTTATTTATACTATATAATAATTTTTTACTTATAAAATAATTTATGTTAATCTTAATGTTGATTAGATATAAGTGAAATCTTCAATGAGATTATAATTTGCATTTAGACAATTTTAGGGAACTTACATGTGAGTGGATCATGGTATAGATATCAAGAATTTAATGGGTTGTTATAAGTAACTTTACATAATTCTTTTAGTATCAAGGTAAAAACTATTTATGATTTTTCATAGATCTTAAGGCATCTTTAAAGGTTTTAATTAAACATAAATATTAGTTGTTCTTTTAACAATTGGTGACTTTTAATGGAATAGGAAATCTTTTTATTCCAAATAGAATCTTTAATAATTGAATAAATGGTACATAATGAGGCTAAGATAATTGATAAAGTAAAAGTATATGTTGATTATGTGGTAGTTTCAAACAAGAATCTAGAATTTTGTAATAGACAATTAACCAACCCTGATAACTATATAGGCATGGAACCTTACCAAGCAATATAGAGATGAATTATGAGGAGCCCACAATGGAAATGATTATGAAACTTTGTTAGGAACTAATTGAAAAAAAGAAGGCTTCTATTATGAAAATGATAGTGAAGTCATCTTTTACTTAACTAATGAGAAAATCAAATTTTTTATGAAGATTCATGTTATTTTCTTAACATAATAGATAATAAAGTCGATGATATTTTTAATGATATCAATAAGCAAGATAAGGGAGTATGGTAAGAGTACAAGTGTAACATCTCGTTACCCTTGTTAGGGTTGGAATAGTAAATTATGAGGCATTTCTGAGAAATTAAGAAAAATGCACATCATGCATAAGTTAAGTGTGACATGCACATTTTTGCACATTCATATGATTGTACATGCATTCATTGACATATTCCGGGTATAATTGGATTGAGTTATGATTTATGGAAATTTTGAGAATTTGAATTTTATATTGAAAATTTTATTGATTAGTGAATTTGTAATATTTTTGAATTTCGGCGTTAATTTTCAGAATTTATGGAGTATAATGGAAAATAGGGAAAAAAGAAATAAAAAAAGATTGGAGATAGTTATATTGTAAAGATGAGACTAAAGGAATTCAAGGAAGAAACTTAGTTTAGGCTTAGGCATTAGGAAAGTGACAAGTGTCACTAATTTAGAAAGTTGTTTTTTTTTTAACCTTGTAGAAGTACGTTATATGAATCTGAGAGTTAAAAAGACAAATGCTAAGTATAAGTGTTATGCTCCATCCACCTTCTTCGAATTTCCTTTCACTACATAGAGTTTTCCATCAAACACCTTATAAGGGATTTCTTTACTTTTCCTCATCCCAGACCTCTACCACACTGCTATTTGTCTTTTCTGCCTAAGAAAAACCAGATGTTGGTCAGTTTACACAGAAGGAGTACGTGATTTTTGCAAGGAGTTAGGGCTTTTTGATAGTTGAAGCTTTTGGAGTTTTCAACAAGTAAGTATTGAATAAAATCTTTAGAGTTGTGGATTTATGAAATAATTTGATGAATTACAATTAGTTGCATGGATCATGGCATTTACGTGTTTATATTATGAATACTATGTTGATGGATGAAAAAAATTTGGTTATAGTGTTAATTTAGTTTTTGATGGATTTTTAGTGATCTAACGTTGTGGGAATGAATTTTGGAGTTTGAAAGAGCAAAAAAATGGTGTATGAGGTGAGTGTAGAAAATCAAAGAATGAAAAGGTGCTATACTCTATTTCTTGTTTTTTTTAAATGTGCATGTATATGTGTGTGTGTGTGTGTGTGTGTTTACGTAAGTTGGTGTTTTCCTTAGAGATGATAAAGAAAATGATGTTTGAGTTGAAGATTAGTTGTAAAATGATGGTTTAAGATGGGAATGAGTGTAAAAATGAAAGTTGAGAGGAAAATATGAAATATGACAAAAGTTGAAAATGCAGTGAATGGTGTATGGTAGAGCATGGAGAGTTTACTCATTGATTTTTATTGTTTTCGGTGTTTTCAATGAAAATTAGTTGAATCTGCATTTTTAGAGGTAGTGTGAATTTATGGTGAATGAGTTGATTGAAAAGGAGTAAAAAGGCTAGTATTAATAAACTAAAGTGTTGGATGTTTGTAAATGAGAAACTGGAAATTTTGGGAATGAATAGCGAAAGAATTAAAAAAATTTGATCTGAAACTTCCATGAGTTTTCTATACTGATCTTGATAATTTTTTTTACAAAGTTGTCTTCATGAATTGTAGATCTTTATTTAAGCTTTCCATTGATATAAAGTTTGTAATTTTTCGAGTTTTGGATCAAAATTTATGGAGTTTGGAAGTTAAGTTTGTGGATTCTATTGTGGTTTAGAATAGTCTGTAGTTTTTTTTATCATAACTTGCAGAATATAAAATCAAATTGCATGAAACTGGTTTCATGTGTGAAAGTTAAGACATAAAGGAATAATTGTTTAGAAGTAAATTTGGCCTAAATCCTTCTTTTTCATTGTCAAAATGATTGAGTAAAAGTGACCCGAAATTCTGTTTTGGAAAGAGCTGGAGAAAATGGAAGAGAGGAAGAAGATGCAATTTGTAGTTGAGTAGAAGTCGTTGTCGTGCTTAAGCACGATGGTGACATTGCTTGGTGGGTTGGAAAGTCACCCTAGTGCTTAAGCACGAAGGTGACATTGCTGAAATTGGTTGGAAAGCACCGTAGTGCTTAAGCACAACGGTGACTTTGCTGGTTTGACCAAAGAGTTGACTTACTTGAACAACCTTCCTTCTTTTGACCATAACTTCTTCTCTCGACCTCTAAATGACATGGGACTTAAACCAATGAATTCCTAACACATTTTTCTATCTCTGAACAAAATTTTTTAGCATTCTGAATTGAATTTAGGAAGATTGATCAAGTCCAAGTGTGGAATCTGTTGGAACAGTGAAATAGGATTATTTTTCCATAACACACTTCAGTATTTTGATTATATCTGGACCTATAGTATTCAAAATGAGATGATTTTTAATTTGGAGTAAACTAGAGATATAGGCCTACAAATTGTCTCAAGAAGTCTAATTTTGATTCATTCTCTAAGATATTGAATTTCTGGATGGAAGTTGTACATAGTACACTGTTTTTGGACATGGACAACCCGATATTGTTTGAGGCATATCTTCCAAATTACTGAACCAAATTAAGTGATTTTGGTGTCAATAGAAACTTAAAACATTGGAGAATAACTTTCTAGAAGAAAGTGTTGCCTA
>JANITX010000008.1:8922232-8932515 GCA_027564395.1 Erythroxylum ulei
CAATTGTACCCAGAAATGTCAAAGAATGCATGTACAATCATATGAATGTGCAAAAATGTGCATGTCACAATTAATTCGTGCATGATGTGCATTTTCCTATTTTCTCAGAAATTCTCATAATTCATAATTTTAGTCCTCACATGGGTAACAGAATGTTACATGAGCTTTCCTAGAAACAACTTCAATCATGAGTTAAATAATAACACCACATCTCCTACCTTAAACTCCTTTTTCTTAATATAAGAGTCACGCAATTTCTTAAATTTTCCCTTATATAACTTGGCATTCTTATAAGATTCAATTGATGTTCTTCTATCTTGTTTAATTATAGGAGTCTCTTTCCAGTTGCTTTTTTCCAATCAAAATTTAAGGCCTTTGTCTCTGAATATGCCCTATGCTCTAACTCTATGGGCAATTAATAAGCGTTTCCATAAACAAGCCAAAAGTTTTTGTACCAATTAGAGTCTTGAAGGCATTTCGATAAGCTTATGCTCTATCAATATTCAATGCCCAAACTTTCCTTGAACGATTGACCTTCTTCTGTAATATTCTTTAAAGATCATGGTTAGCAACCTTCATTTAAACACTTATTTTTGGATGGTACAAGATGGCCACATGATAGTAGATTCCATATCTCTTAAGAAGAGCATCGATAGATTTATTACAAAAATGTGCTCCTTCATCATTAATTATAGAATGTGGCACTCTAAATATATTAAATAAGCTCTTGATGAATTTTTGCACCATCTTACCATCATTAGTTGAAATCCATTGCTTCAGTCCATCGTGATACATAATCCACTTCAACAAAAATATAAATATTCCCCATGGAGAATGGGAATGATCAGATGAAGTCTAGTACCCACACATAAAAAAACTCAACCTTTAAAATGTTAGACAATGGCATCTCATCTCTCTTAGATATGTTTCCCACTCTTTGGCATCTATCACATATTGCTACAAATTTATGAGCATCTTTTAACAAGTTTAGTTAATATAACCCGCATTCCAATACTCGTGCTGCCGTCTTGTTCACTCCATAATTCCATGTATACATAGAATTATGACAATGTGTTAGGATGTCTAACATCTCTTCTTTTGAAACACACTTTCTAATTAACCCGTCAACGCAACTTCTATAAAGGATTAACTCATCCAACAAGTAATGAAGGCACTCATATAAGAACCTTTTCTATTATTTATAACACAAATTAAGGGCAAGGATACCAAATGCAACGTAATTTGTTATATCAGTATACCTTGGTACCATAAGGCAATCTAGCAACATCAAGGTTTCATCGGGGAATCATTTATTGATGTCATCACTCTCTTATAATTCCCCTCCTTCAAGATGTGATAAGTGATTAGCTACTAAGTTTTTTGTTCCCTTCTTGTCTCTAATCTCAATGTTGAATTCTTGTAGAAGAAGCAACCATTGGATAAGTCTCAGTTTTGCATCTTTCTTGGCAAAAAGATACCTCAAAGCTACATAATTAGTAAAAATGATCACTTTAGATCCCAAGAGGGAAGATAGAAACTTGTCAAATGTGAACACCATTGCTAGTAACTCTTTTTTTGTAGTAATGTAATTCAGTTAGGCCCCCATTGATGTCTTGCTTGCATAATAAATAGCATGTAGCCTTTTGTTCTTTTGTTGGCCTAACACACAACTCATAGCCTGGTTGCTAGCATCTCACGTAACTTTAAATGGCAATGACCAATCAAGTAAATTCAATATTGGTGATAAAGTAAATGCCTACTTTAATTTGTTAAAAGAAAAACAATTATCATCAAATATAAAAAGCACATCTTTAACTAAAAGATTAGCTAGAGGTATAGCAATTAGAGAGAAGTCCTTAAAAAATCGGTGATAAATTCATGCATGTCCTAAAAAATCCTTAATGCCTTTGACATTAATCAATGGTGGAAGCTTTTCAATGACCTCTGTTTATCTCTATCCACTTCTATACCTTGGCATGATATCTTATGTCCCAACAGTACTCCCTCGTGCATCACAAAGTGGCATTTCTCCTAGTTTAGAACCAAATGTGACTCTTCACATCTTTGAAAAACTCTATCAAAATTTGTTAAGCAATGATCAAAAGAGTTTCCTTAGACCAAAAAATAATCCATAAAGATTTTCATTATGTAATTAATCATATCTGCAAAAATAAACATCATACACCTTTGAAACGTTATTAGAGCGATACATACCTAAAAGGCATTCATCTATAGGCAAATGTTCCATAAGGACATGTGCAAGTGGTCTTCTCTTAATCTTTTGGATACATAAAATTTTGATTTTAACCTGAGTAACCATCAATGAAACAATATAATGCATTTGATCCATAAATGGAAGAGGAAAGTGATACTTTTTAGTCTCCTTGTTGAGTTTCCTATAATCAATACACACTCTCTAACTTGTGATAGTTCTAATAGAGATAATCTTACCACTTTCACTCTCCATCACTATCATATCACCTTTCTTAGGTTTACATTGTACTGGCTGAGCCATTCACTATCAAAAATCAAGTAGATGATATACACATCTAATAGCTTCACTACCTCCTTCCTTCTTGAACACTTTTTTTATGTGAGGGTTTAACCTTCACTATCTTTCCCTCACCACTTGACTTCCTTCCTCAAAATTAATCCTATGCATCATTATATTAGGACTTATTCCCTTTACATCATATATTTACCAACCATGGAATTTATCCTCTTCCTAATTGTCTCTACCACCCTGATCTCTAGTCCCCATCCAGCTTGAAATGATAATGGGTAATGTTTGGCCCTCGCCTAGAAAGGCATAATTAAGATATGTAAGTAAGGGCTTTAACTTAAGAGTTAATGGCTTATCAATGGAGGGTGACACGAGTGCTTCCATTCTTACTAAAATCTCTTTATTTGTTTGAACACCCAACTCTTCCTTATCTCCTTCTCCTTCAATTTTAATTTCCTCAAAACTCAATTCTTCATTGTAGCTCTTCTCTTACTCTTTGATGAACTCATCCACTATGTCTATCTTTATACAAAAGTTATTTTCATTCAAATTCTTCAATACTCTGTTCATATTAAACTCTACTTGATTGTCGCCAATATGAAGGATAAGTTTCCCTTTGTAGACATTAATCAAAGCTCTCCCTGTTCATAAATGGCATGCCAAGAATAAGTGGGTAATTCATGTCCTTTTCAAAGTCTAACATCACGAAGTCCACTACAATAATGAATTTTTCTACTTTAATGATGATGTCCTCCACCATACCAAATGATTTCTTTATTGATTGATCTGGTAATTAAATAAGCATAGAAGTTGGCTTCATATCACCTAGCCCTAATTTCCTTAAAATAGACAAAGGCATAAGATTGATACTTCCACGTAAATCACATAAGCATTTAGCAAACTCTAGATCACCAATAACATAAGGTATAGTAAAAATCCCTAGGACCTTAAATTTTAAAGGCATATCATTATTGATTATAGAACTACAGTTTTCAGTCAGAGAAACTATTTGGTTTTCCTCCTAAGTTCACTTGTTTTATAGTATATCCTTGAGGAATTTTGCATACTTGTGCATGTTGTAACACCCCATATTAGGGGTTAGGATATTAAGAAAATTCAATACATTTTATGCTTTGCATATTTGAATATTTGCTTATTTGTGCATAAGCATTTTGGACACATTCATATGATTGTACATGCATTCATTGACATTTCAGGGTAAAATTGAGTTATTAATGCGATTAAAATGTGATTTGACAATTTTGGTAATATTTCGAGTATTTCAAAATTTTTGGTAAATTTTTGGAAATTTGGTGTAATTTTTAGACTAAAGAAAAATATTGAATAATGGACCAATTATATAGTAACACGTGGCAGTGATGTACTTATGACATATGGCTTACTTATATGGTGACAAGTGGTTGTTTGTTTGGTGACAAGTGTAAGGCATACAAAGAACCCACGTATTGTTATGTTTTGAAAAACATTAGGAAGAGTTACGGTAGCTTTGGAGCTTCTGAAGCATTTTTTGCTTGGTTTGTTCATCACCAAACATTGAGTTGCTCTTATTGGTTGTCTGTGAGTTACCCTCACTGCTGGGAAATATTGCTTAAACAAGTAAGTGATTTAATGATGTTTTACTGTGTAAAGAACTATATGCATGTGTGGTTAAGAAATGTATCTTTGGTGATGATGAAAGAATTAAAGGAGAGAATATGGATATGTTGTTTTTGCATGTTTGAGGAACAATGGGTTTTAAGATAGTGATGGAGTGAGTTTTGGAGTTAATTGACGGAGATTGAGTTTATAAAAAAGTTACAGTAGAGAGAGAGAGAAAGAATAGTGGAGAGTGGATTTTAGATCTGAACTTTTTGTGATTTTTCTGTACTGATCTAGAGAGATTTTGATAAAACGGTCTTCATCAAAGTTGTAGATCCTTATTTTATCTTTCCATTGATATAAAGTATGTAAATTTTGGAGTTCTAGATCAAAAGTTATGGAGTTTGGAAGTTGAGTTTGTGGATTCTGTCGTGGTTTGGAACAATCTGTAGTGTTTTTAGCATAACTTGAATATCGAACCAAATTGCATGCAACTGGTTTCATTTGAAAGTTAAGACAAAAAGGAATAATTGTTTAGAATAAAGTTTGCCTAAATCCTTCGTTTTCATTGTCAAAATGATCGGGTAAAGTTGACCCAAAATTCTGTTTTGGAAAGAGCTGGAGAAAATGGAAGAGAGGAAGAAGATGCAATTGGAAGTTGAGTAGAAGTTGCCGTCGTGCTTAAGCACGATGGTGACATTGCTTGGTAGGTTGGAAAGTCACCCTAGTGCTTAAGCACGACGGTGACATTGCTGAAATTGGTTGGAAAGCACCGTAGTGCTTAAGCACGATGGTGACTTTGCTGGTTTAACCAAATAGTTGACTCACCTGAACAACCTTCCTTCTTTTGACTATAACCTCTTCTCCCGACCTTCAAATGACATGGGACTTGAAGCAATGGATTTCTAACACATTTTTCTATCCCTCCATAAAATTTTGTAGCATTCTGAATTGAATTGAGAAATATTAATCAAGTCAAAGTGTGGAATCTGTTGTAACGGTGAAATAGGATTATTTTTCTGAATACACTTCAGTATTTTGATTATATCTGGATCTATAGGATTCCAAATGAGATGATTCTTAATTTGGAGTAAACTAGAGATATATGCATACAAATGGTCCCTAAAAGTAGAATTTTGATTCATTCTCTAAGATATTGAATTTTTGGATGGAATTTGTATATAGTACATTGTTTTTTAATGTGAACAACTCGAAAATGTTTGAGGTATATCTTCCAAATTACTGAACCAAATTGAGTGATTTTAGTGTCAAAAGAAACTTAAGACATTAATAATAACTTTTAGAAGGAAGTGTTGCCTGATTTTGCCATTTACCTTATCATATTTAGTATGCAAAGTTGACCCGTATGTGTATTAGAAGAAAAATTTGAAGTGTTCAATGAAGTTATGTAATTTGTTTCACATTGCTTTATATTGGTCCAAATTATAAGTACCCATGGTATTAATGAGGGCTTTAATATCTGAATGTTTTGATCATAAGGATCTCAATAAAGTACCTTGGAATTATCATTGAACATGCATTGTGCATATTTCATATAAGTAGATGTGCATTAAGGAATACTTATACAATTGTGAAAAAATGTGATATTCGTAAATGTGTTTTGGTATGTTATAGAGGAGCACATTGGACAGCAGTCAGACATTACCGGTCCATCTAGAAAATAGCATATTGGAGCGTACTGTGTGTCAACCTAGATGATTTCCTAGGATTAATTTGTTTTGAATTGGTTTGATTTGTTAAACTTCCAATATTACTTAATTGTTTGTGAAGTGTTTCTGAATTCTGGACTTGAAGTCCAAGGAGTTTAATAGTTGGGCATGTATTGGAAATGTTTTGACTTGATATGAATTTCTGAATGATATTTGATTCTCAAAAAAAGTTAAACACCGAACTTAGGTCCGATGAATGTGAAAACTTTGTCTGAGCATTTTTTATAATATTGTGATATATGACATATTCAGTATTTGATGCATTTCATAAAATGAATGTTCTGATAAAGGCGTTAAAACTTGAGTAGCCAGTCTGAAGCGCTTCCACGTAGAGCTTTGCTCCGTGATTTCTGATTCTATATGTAGAGCTATGCTCTGTGATTTTGTTTTCACTGAGCCCTATGGGATAGTATTTGTTTAAGTTTGTGATAGGCACTCGGTCACAACAATAAGAACGAATGTGAGTCTCATGCATATAGCATTTTCATAACAGTGAAGTCCATGAATGATTTGCAAAGCTGTATTGAGTGACCCTATGTTGTGTCATGTTATGTCAGTATCTGAATAATAAATGCATGTTTAGAATGAATATTTGTGAAATATATGATGTGTGTATGTGATCTGGTGAAATCATCAATGATGTTTCACTCATTGACTTCGTAAAAATCATAAAAAAAATTGTAGCGTGGCTTTTCAGGTTTTCTAAAGGTCTCCAGAAAGGCTCCGAGTAAGAGCTTCAGGTCGGGATCAGTTTGCGCCTGCATATGTAGTTCGATATGTTGTATTGATAAGTGTAGTCTTAAGTGTTATGCAATGTATATGAAAATAGTTTTTGAAACATAAAGACATTATGAATACAAGTATTTTATTCTGTAATGGGCCCATGTGATTACCGAAATTCTAATGTGTGCAATAATCTTTGTAACTTTTGTAACTGAAATTGTTTATAAATCAATCGGGCCAAAATTGATTATCGATTTTCCGCATATGCATTTACTGTTTAAGAAAATTTTCAAAGAGTTTCATCCGATTACTATTTTAGTAGGCCACTCTGGTGGGATTCGTACTCAGATATCACTCAAGATGTCGGGTACATGTCCTGCGAGAGTGGGGGGCTACAACAAGAAAGTATGGACAAAAGATATCTTAAATATAAAAGGGAGAAGAATGTGGCACCTACATAATACTTAAGGAAAAATGTTATAAATCATTTTCTTTACCTTCCTATTATTAGAGTTTAACTAAGAGACTACAAAGAAGTGTTTATCAAGAGTAGGGATGGTGATTTATACCCATTATAAATTGAGCCAACTTGACTCAACATAGCCTAGAGTAACCCGAAGTTAATGGCTTAAACCTAAGTTGATTGTGATCATGATATTTTTTAAAATGTTTTAGATTTTAGGTCATGCTATAACTTAGGCTTCACAACCTAGCCTGAACTAAAACTTTTCCAAAATTTTCTTTAATTTTTTTAAATAAGGTGATTTTGTTATAATAAAAATACTTGAAGTCATCAGCATTGCCTCTTAATTGTACCATCTTTCCACTTCTTACATTTTTATCGCTTATCACTTGCTTATTTGTTTTTCTTCTACTTGTCACTTGTTGCTAATTGCTTATCAATTCTCCTCACTACCTCTCTTTCCAATTGATTTCTAGCCTCCAAGTAATCTATTATCTCTGCAAGTAAGGGTTTTCATAAGTTTCTTCTACTAATAAATTTATAATTGAAGCTTTATGCCATTAGTTATTATATCATTGTACTATTCTATGAATCCGCACAGAAACTTAAGTTCATTTTTTTATCTAATCTATATGTTAAAAAGATAAGCTAAATATTTTGCTTTTAGACCTTAAAAAAAGCCTTACTTAAAGTATTAGAACCATCATAATAATTGAATTATTCAATACTAAAAGAACATTATCCTACTAAAAATATTCATGATTCCTACCATCATGGGATAATATGTTTGGCCAATAGACCATTGTCTAACAATTTTTTCTTTTTTTCTCTTTTTGCAGTATTTGGCATAAAGCATATCAATGTAATCATGGCATATCATATCAAAAATTTTAGTTTATTTTTAACGAAAAAGGAGAAAGTAATAATAGATATATCATCATCATCCTAGAATGTTGAAAAGCAATGAAAGATTGGTTCTTAAATCGCAAATACATCTACTCTATTAGGAATTTCATAATATTTTTCTGATATTATTTGATATCTAATGTTGAAACTATAATTTTATGATCATTAGTTATATAGTTGTAAATCAATGTGTAGAATCTACATATTATTATTAGTATAACACTTATTATAATCTTTTAGATTTATAGATGAAAACTCACAAGTGAATTTTTATTGTCTTTTGTTATGGTTTTATTTTATTAATGCTATAACTATTGCCTCTGGATTAGACGCACCCTTATGACTAAGGATTTAATTAATTGATCATAGAAAACGTATGACTTAGAGGTTTCCCATAAGCTTAGCATTGTATATTATTATTGCTTGGCAATGTTATTTTTTTAGGTATATCCATACTTGGAATAAAGTTGTTGTTCTAGTAGCTCACGCACTTAATTACTTATTGGCTTTAACATTCCAGGGATTTTTAAAGAGGAGGAGTAGCTTTTGTTAAGTTTTCTGTGAAATTATTAAATTCTTTTAACAACATTTACATTAATTATCTTGTATTATTAAATTGTAAAATTTTATAATGCTATGATCATTAGTGGATGTTGTTAAATTCATTAGCAATTAAGGCATTTTTACTAATTGAAATTTTGAGTTGGGCTTTTTGAGTCTAGCCTGATTTGATTAGGCTTTTAGCTATCCATGCTTGATCAAGCTTGGGTTTAGATTCAATGGTATAAAGCTTATATAACTTTAGGTTACCTAAAGCTTGATTGAGCTTAAGCTCAAATCAAATGAACCAAACGTAATCATAACTCATATTAGGTTCCAAGCTACCAATCCTAATGTTAGAAGGTTTTCTTAAACCCCAAACTTATACAAAAAATGTGCCTACTCTTTTTTAAAACAATCTTACTTGGGTCCATTTAAGCAAGATTCAATCGTTCCTACATGATCATTGACCATCTAACTTGTTCTCAAACATCTTACATCTCTTGTAGTGTTTAACTCTCAGACTCTTACAATGATTACTAAGAAAGCACCAAAATAACAAAAACAACTATAGGAGCACAAAAGAGATACAAAAAATGTTAACCTTTTTTACTTCCTTCAAAGTATACAAAGGAATGCTCTTCTAATCTTTTTTATAAGGAGCTAGGCTCAAATGAGCTATTTATAGGCACCTTTGGCTTGATGGACAAATTACAATTCAGAATCCTAACTGAACTCAACTAACTAGATCACATCTTATCCTAATTATATTACATCATACTAACCAATAGGAGGACATCCCAATCCAAATAGGACTCTATCTGATAGGATTTAGCTACATTACAATTAACAAGATAAGAGATTACATCTATCCAAGAATGATACATCTATATCCACAAAGATCTCCACTTTTTTTAGATGATCCTCTCATATGGTCTTTATCTTCTAGAGTTGAGTCTTTATATCTTTTAAAGCTGATGTTGATCCCCTATGATCTTATCTGCTACATCATCAAATATCTCTCTACAATCATTATATGTTTGTAACAGACCACTCCATTAGAGCATATTCCCAAGCATATTAAAGGATATTTAGGGCTATACTCTACTGAAATGATATGTTAGAAAACAATTCATAAGATATTTCCACTTTACACATAAAATCATATAACACGGAGACATTTTAATTAACTAATTGCCAAAGTTTGACCTTACTTTTAAAAATACCTTCCATATTATTACAATTTGCGGAATATTCAAAAGAAATAAAGAAATCTGATTTCAACAACATAATGTGACAATGTTATTCGTAATGCAAAATAACTAGAGACATCTGCAAGTACAACTAATCCTAATCACTAACTCATGTCCAAATACAGATGTAATAGCCAGTTTTTAAAATTGAGGGTTTAGAACCCTAGACTGTTGCATATAACTTATATCATTGAGAATTCATTAATTGCATTTCATTCACATGCATGCCATTAGCATACACACATGAATTGTGATTTAGTACACATTTTAAAGATAGTATATGCACTCAATTAACATATTTCGGTTTATGAAAGGTTTAAATGATCATGATGTGAGTTATGTTGGATTTTACGGAACCCAAACCTCTTTACAAAATAGATGCCATCATACTTGAGCGTGGTTCCTTGTAATCTTTTCTTGCTCTGATACCAAATAAGTTGGACCCCGATTCTAGAATCCAACCCTTGAACCATAAAACATGTGCGTATTATTGCTCGTCATACCAAGGTGAGCGCAAACCAATCAAATCATGAAGCTTAAAGCATCATGCCATTTCGTTTTTTTTT
>JANITX010000008.1:8974077-8987714 GCA_027564395.1 Erythroxylum ulei
ATTTTTCGTCGGTTCCAAAAAGTGAGACGACCCGAGGTTCAGCTTATACTGCAATCTTGGAATTTATTGTTTTTGACTGGTTTCCAAGGATCAATCCTAGATTGAACGACGAGTCGCGATCATATGCTTAGGGACATATGTCAAATTAATTTGGTGACACATGGCATTTGATGAGTCATGCTATGCAAGACTAATTTTAGTTTATTCATTCTTCTCTTCTTTCTTGCTTCTCAAATGATATAATCACTAAGCCCTAATTAATAAACCCTAATTATGTTACGTTACCAAACATATATTCCCTCTATTAACAATCAGTGCACAACCTAATTAGATCTTAAGCATTCTATTAAACAACCGAGTCGTCACACGAGATCTCTTTCGTATAATTACTGATTTGATTATTTGCGTGGCCTATTAGGTAGTTTAACTCTTCTTAACTAAACCTAATCATTTTGCATTTAGTTCACTCTCTCTATTTATCACCAAAGCATGCAATTACAGCAAATAATCATAACACCCAGATGAATTAGCATAAAAACAACTAGATTAACATTAAATCAAGAAAAAATCCCTAAAGAAAAGTTAGAAAATCCTTAATTCAAGATTCATCATCATTAATCCTATCTTATACATCATATGAAGAAAAAATAAATGGAAAGAAAAGAGTACAACTTAAAAGGATTAGAAGTGGAAGCGCCCAAGTTAGATCCCCTTCTTCTCTCTTCTTCTCTCCCTACAAGTTTCTTCTTCCTTGGCTTCTTCCAAAAATGTCAAGAATGGAGGCTCTCTAGGGTTTTTTCTCTTTACCTTTTATAATAGTTTTCTATTTAGGGAAAAACTTAGGTTTTACCCAAGCCCTAAAAGTCTAAAATAACCCCACAAAGTTGACTTTTAGAAGCTTGTTCGTGTCTACGATTGTGCAGGCCATGATTGTGGCAGACTAAAATGCTTTCTGTCATAATCGTGGCAAAATAGGCCACAATTGTGGCCCTCCCAAAATAGTTCTGCCACGATCGTGACCTTTGGTCTTCCTCTGGACTTCCTCGGAATCTCGTCTATTCTTCAATATCTGCTCTCAAACACTAACAAATACTTCAAGGCTCCTTAAATACATAAAATTAAAGCTCAATAGCATACTCTAAGCCACATAACAAGCAAAACACAAATATCTAACCAACTATCATAATTCTTAACCTAAATATGCATAAATCAATTAATTGACAACTAAAAACATACTAAAATGCCCAAACATCCTTTTGTTCTCTTGTTCTTTTTCAATTTCTTGTGATTGGGTACCATAATCATAAGAAAGGGGAATAATTCCTTAAAACATAGGAATTCAAAAAGTCTTAAACTAATTCCTCAGCAACGGAGTCAAAAACTTGTTGTGCAAGTTTTAATCTTATAAAACCCTCAATATTCTGTAAGCACATGAGTTGTAGTAGTATATGAGGAATCGATCTCATGAGGAATTAATGAACTAATCGAGTCCTAACTTTTCTAAGGCCTAAAAGTCTAATTAAAATGAAAATAAAAATGAGCAAAAAATTAAGCAATTAAATATGGATAGATTGAAAGTGAAATTGTAAAATTAACACAAAGACACCAAAATTGAGCACAACTAATTAACAATTCAAAATTCACACAAGGAAGATTAACCAATTATGAGATAAGGGTATTTATCATATCATCTAATGCTAACTTAATCACTTTTGAGTTAATCCAGTATTGATCCTAGAAGTTCAAAGGATGATTACTCTCTCTTAAGCTATAATCATTTAACCCTAAATCATAAGCCCTAATTGAATTGCATTATGGAATTTGCAATCTCTCAATTAGCAAACAACTCACACATCCAATTAGATCTTAAGCATTCTAATAGAGAATTAGGTCCTCATACGAGATCTCTTTTTGTATAAATTACCGATTTGATCGTTTGTTTGATCTAATTAGATTATTTTACTCTCATTTCCCAATCTGATCATTTTGTTATCGGTTCACTCTCTCGATTTATTACGGAAGCATGCAAATACAACAAACAATCACGATACCCAACTTATAACATCAATAGTAATCAAATTAACATTGATTCAAGAACAAAACCTTAAAAGAGTTTAAAACATCCTTAAACCCAAATTCTTCATCATCACATCCATATTATACATTAAAATGAAAGAAATAATAAGATGAAATTATGAAGTTCACTTCGAGTGGATTAGGAGTGGCAGCAACAACAACCCTTGCTTCTTCTTCTCTCCTCTTCTCTCTCTTCCTTAACTTATTTCCAAATGTAGCAAATGGAGGCTCTCTTATTTAGGGCTTCTTTCTTTTCCTTTTATACGCTTTTTCCATTTAGGGTAAAAACTGGGTTTTACCCAGGCCCAAATATCCAAAATAACACTTAAAAAGTTGAGTTCGAAAGTAGTCCCTACGTCTGTTATCGCATCTGCCACGATCGTGGTCAATGAGTCATAATATTAGCACTTGAAATTTGGCTTTTGTCATGATTGTGGCCAATGAGTCGCAATCATGGCCTGGTCCTATTTGACTTCTATCACAATTATGACTAATGAGTCACAATCGTCATCTGTGCTAGTTGCTTCGATCACGATCGTGGTCTTGGCTCCTCCTCTGAGCTTTCTGCAAATCTTCTTTGATATTCTTTACTTGGTCTCAAATACTAACAAACTCATTAAAACACCTTAAACACACAAAATTAAAGCCCAATGACATGCTTTAAGACATATAACACTCTAAAAATTGAAGCACATAATCATACCAACATACATGCACAAATCATCTAATTAACAACTAAAAACATAAATTCCCTACTAAAACATGATGTAACCTACTACTATCATTTCTCTATTTCCAAATGACATAAATACCATAACTAAATGCAACTCTAAAAATATTATGATTTTCTTCCAACAAACGATGCTTACTAAGAACCCAAGTCTCTATTGCCTTCCATTCCATCTTTGGGCAAGTATCACAATAAAGCTCATGTATTAGCTTCTATAACATTGATGGTTATCTACATTGAAAAAATAAATGATCTCATGTTTTATTTTCATATTTGTAGAGAGGGCAGATGGAGTTAGAGAATTGTGTATTTATAATCCTATCAAGAGTATTTAGCTTCTCTATTAATGACTAAAGTAATATAAAGCAAAATTTGGGGCAATTTTGTCTAAGCCAAATGAGCTTACTCTATTATATCAATTCGTAATTATCTTTAAACAACTGGTAACATGATTTGCTGTAGTTTGAACTTTGTTTGTTTTAATAGACCTTATCATCTAGGATTTTGCTAAACTTATAGTTGGGGATTAAATGTTAGAAGTTTGAAAATCCCCTAAATCTACAATACTAATCATTATCCTTAATAACTTATTTCATCTTAGGTTGAGATTTCAACATATGCTTGAGTTACTTCGCCTTATGTATAAGGAAGAGTGGCCTTATACCCCTCTAGTTATTAAACCACATCAGAGTTAATTGTTCATTACCTATTATATGCGTCATCTCCTAATACAACTTACTGATTAACTTCAGCATTTGCTACATAGTAAATGAAGAGCCTTCTTTTAATTAAAGTTCCCAAAAAAAAGTTTCTCTCTACATAGTGTGCATGGATCCAATAAAACCATAGGCTTTCTCTACCTGTGAAGATTCACCAAACTCTCTTAGAAAGTAGGACTATGTTAGTGACTCTGGTAGATCATACCCACTTAACATTGGTTTTTAAGGGGATATATGGGACTCCTAATCCAAGAAAATTCTTCATGAGCCTCTCTATATCCTTTATGATTTGCTTAGGAAGAGCCACGTGAGATGTCCAATGTATATGTAAGTTATTCACAACATATTTGATCAACTTGAGTCTTCTAATATAGGAAAGACTCTAATTGAACTAATGGTTCAATATTTTGGCTATCATGTCACAAAGGGATTAAAAATATTTATAAAAAGGAGGAGGTTTGATCTTTATCCTAGTTAGAAAGGAAAGCTCTTGTGCTAGAGGAAAAGCTACAAATGAGATCAAGAGGAAGCTTTTTCTCAAATTAATTTCTAACCATGAAATCAAGAGCTCAATATGTCCTTGAAAAAAGTCCAGGGAACCATGAGTCAGTGAGCTCTAAATTCCTTCGTAGGGAAATTCTTTGGAATTTTAGGTTAGTTGTATCTACAAAGTTGATACAAAGCTTCTTTTTGTTTTATTTTAATTCCGCATAGAGGTGTTCGAAATCATAGAACTAAAAAGGTCAATTATCCTAGCGCTATAACCCACCACAATAGTCTCTATAATTAGAAATTGTGATCCAATTGCTTTGGAAGAACCAAAAGTTCTTACACCTTTCCTCATTCATCTCAGCTTCCAAAAGGCCAACAGTAATTGTCTTTATTGTTTGCAAATACTCAAAAAGTACTTATTGATTATTAGGCTTGTTTAGGCCCCTCAGATTCCAAGCTAATAAAGACATTTAGCTGGTGTAGAGGATTTCTTGTCCTTTTGGGGCTTATATTTCCTACATGATCTCCTTACGATTGGTGTGAAGCCCTCTGGTTCTTTCACAATTAAGCTTTCCTATATATGGTTTTCTCTAGTTATCTCGGGTAAGAGTGCTAGTTCATTTTTAGTTTAATGTATTGGTGTAAACAATACATTAAACTAAAGATGAACTAGCACTCTTACTTGAAACATTTGTTTCAAGTAAGAGTGCTAATGTGTATCCATTTTGTTCGATGAATACATTGATATTCTTCAAAAAGAGAAAAAGTTTCCTTGCTACACACACACATATATATGCACACATGTACATGAGTGTCTTATCGACGAGATGAGTTGGTAGCTAATTGAATCCTTCTTTCCTTTAGGAAAAATATACCACGGGTCCCGCAAAGAGCCTATCTGGTTTGCTTCGTTTTATTTTCTGTCGAAATGAGAGAGAAATTGAGATAGGTTAACTACTCCACGTAGATTTATCCTCCTCCTTTAGGTAGTAAAAGATGAATCTACAAGTATATACAAGAAGTTAAAAGCATCCTAGATGAGTCTGTATGCTCTTTCATGACATGTACGTAGAATATGCAAGATTAAATCAATTGAATAGTCACTTCAACTACCCACATTTTAAAAACTCATCCCCACCTTAGCTTGTTGGTTGATACCTATCCTCCATTAGTATAAATCAGGGACAGCAGCTCGTCTTTTCTATACTCTGAACCATATCAATCACAAATTACTTTGTCTATTTGCATTTTCCAGTTGAAGGATATAAAGAAGTATAATATAATGGGTGCCGGAGGAAATGACGGCATGTTCTTCACTGTGACGGTGAGCAAGACGGAGATAGTGGCTGCTGCTCTTCCGCTGCAAGGACATTGGCTACCTCTATCCAACCTTGACCTACTTCTTCCTCCAGTCGATGTGGGTGTTCTCTTTTGTTACAACAAGAAACATATTATAAGCTCTTCATTATCAAATACTAGTTTTAGTTCCATGGTTGGTGCTCTAAAGAAAGCCTTGGCTCAAGTTCTCGTGTATTACTACGCCTTTGCGGGTGAGGTTGTGGCTAACACAGTTGGCGAGCCAGAGATGTTGTGCAACAATCGTGGCGTGGATTTTTTTGAGGCCTTTGCTGATATTGAGCTCAAACACCTCAATCTGTACAATCCTGATGAGGCCATAGAGGCAAAACTGGTGCCCAAGAAGAAGGCCGGTGTCCTAGCTGTCCAGGTATGTCTCCACTTTCCGTTCCCAAACTATACACGCAGTGCACGCTTAATATATCATTAACTTACAGTTCTAGCGAGTCTAACTAGTTCTAATATCATTATCCTCTCCATTTCATCTAAACACTCAACTTCTAATTCAGAAAACAAGTAGAAAGCGCCTTATAAACTTTTCCTTCGGCTTTACATTTGTGTCATCGCTTTCTCTTCTTTTGTTTTTTTTGTTTTTGTTTTTGGTTCAATCATCAGCATCTTTTCTACAAAGCTTAATAGAGACAGGGACATGTAATTAGATTAGGGGGATATAACTGTCTTCTTTTGGGGATGGCAACTAAGAATGGGCAGGGAATGGAAGTCAATAAGATGGTCACGGGAGTAAGTAAGCTTCATTTTAATTGCATGTGTCTGTATTAGTAATGGATTAGGGAAATAATTACGAGTCAAATGCGCTTCCTTTCACTTCAAGAGGGACTTTCTAAAGGTGGGTGACAAAATTTCTCAAAAAAAAAAAAGTGGGTGCCAAATATAAATTTTATTTTATTAAAATAATAATTATTTTTGTTATGATTACTAATAATAATTAAGTAATATTTTATTTTTTAATTTCTAGGCAACTGAGCTCAAATGCGGCAGTCTGGTAGTGGGGTGCTCGTTTGATCATCGAATAGCAGATGCCTATTCCATGAACATGTTCCTTGTGTCGTGGGCGGAGACGGCTCAGTCTAAACCAATATCGATGCTCCCGTGTTTCAGAAAATCTCTATTAAACCCCAGACGTCCTGGTTGTGTTGACCCTTGCCTCAACAATTTGTACGTAACTATATCCAGTCTGGCACCTCCCAAAGAGCCTATGGATCAAGACAGTGGAGATCAACTCATGAGTCGCATATATTACGTTAAGTCCGACGACTTAAATCGACTGCAATCACTTGCCAGCTCCAGCGACTGCAAGAGAACCAAGCTTGAATCTTTCAGTGCATTCTTATGGCAAATGATCGCAAAATATGCTGAAACACACAATGATGGGAGAAAAGTAATAACATCGAAAATGGGAATTGTTGTGGACGGAAGGAATAGGCTTAGTGAAGATGAAGATGTTGACATGGCAAAACTAATGGGTGCATACTTTGGAAACGTGCTATCCATTCCATATGGCAGCAAGAGAGTGGAGGAATTAGCTGCAAATCCGTTATGTTGGGTAGCAGAGGAGGTCCATCATTTCCTTGAAATTGCAGTGACCAAGGAACATTTCCTCGGACTTGTTGACTGGGTTGAGGCCCATAGACCTGAACCAGCTCTGGCTAAGATCTATTGTAACGAAAACCATGGTGATCCAGCTTTCGTGGTTTCATCTGGGCAAAGGTTTCCAGTGAAAAAGGTTAATTTTGGGTGGGGTTCTCCAATTTTCGGATCGTATCATTTTCCATGGGGTGGCACTTCAGGCTATGTTATGCCGATGCCAAGTCCTGTCAGAGATGGTGATTGGTTAGTTTACCTGCATCTCTTTGGGAAGCAGTTGGAGTTCATTGAGAATGAAGCTGCCGGTATTTTTAGGCCCCTAACTTATGACTATCTTATTTCTGCATGACTCAACGTATGGTACATTAGTTATTACTAGCCAATATTGGCTGGGCTGGGAAATAAATCTTATGTATTAATTATATATCCAACATCTTTATCAATGTCCTGTAAAATCTGTGTTCTGTCTGGTTAATTTTATCTTCTTTTATGCCTGTCTACTACTGATGGACTTTTCTCATATTAAAAACTCCTCTCTTTTTCGCGCCATCATCGTCGATACAACATCGTTTTGATTCATATTTTCATGTGTACGCCATAAATCAACTTTTAATAAACCGACACGTGAAAGACAATTTAATTATGATCATCTTCGAGTTGGGAACCGATGTGATGATAGGAAGTTGACGGCTCATCAGCCTCACATTCAGCATCTGACAAAAAGACACGGCATCTATGCCCGGGAGCGATTCTCTGTTTAATGAATAGTCCTGTCATGTCTCTATTTATACATTTGTTTTTATTCGACGATGAATAATTTCTTAAAATATCTTATTAAATATCTATCATTATTGAGGGGGTGTTTGGTTAAGGGATATAAAAATATGATAATGGTTGGTTAGTTATTTGATTGATTGAATAGTTTTTCACACCTAAACTTTAGGTAATGGTTCATACCCTCTATGTGTGGGAGGAATGGGTTTGATTCCTGCCGACAGTAATAATTTTTAATTTTTAATTAAAATTTAATTAATTAAAATATATAATATAATTAATTAATTAAATGAGATAAAATCTAATTAATTAATTAAAATATAATTACTTAATTAAAATAATTAATCAAGATAAAATCTAATTAATTAATTAATTTCTAATTAAAATCTAATTAAATGATTAATTAAAATCTAATTAAGATGTAATTAAAATATTATTCATTAATTAAAATAAAATTAAAATAATATTCATTAATTACTTAAAATATAACATCATTTGCATTATCAAAGAAATGTAAATTGTATTAAACTATAGAATGGAACGGTGGATATTATAGTTGTGTTGATAATTTGCACAATATTTTGAATGATTAAACTATATTTTAAGGATATTATGTAACTAATGATATGTTGATGCAAGAAAATACTAGAGTATGTTTTTTTTTCTTCAAGAGCTATTGGAAAGGAAAAACCGCAATATACTTGATTTTAAACATTCTGTCATTATAATCAGGGTGCATAAATTAAAAGTAATCATTTAAAATATATTTTAAATTTGATATAAAACAAAAATTTATTTCTTAACATTTTTAGCAAACCAATCACCATTAATAGTAACGATATTCATTTCCTCATCTTAATTAACCATCATAATTATAATGATTATATTCATTCTCATTCCTCACTATATTCATTCCCATTCCTATTTACATTCTCACTGTCCTCTATGAACCAAGCGTCTTATCTTATTTTATTAAATTTTTATTTATTTACATATTTATATAAGACTTACATAAATATGTTATTAAAAATGACTGGTACAAAATTAGAACACAAAATACGGCGCAGAACATTGGATGCCTGACTGGAAGTCACAAGTCATCTTACGCCAAAAATACAAGTAATAAAAATTATTCCCACTTTTGTAGTAAACAAAAACAGACATATGGCCTCATCTTATGATTTCATGTATCGATTTTTAACAACTTCTCAAAAATTATAACTTATGTGGAAAAGAAAGCTTAAATAATTTAATATCAGATACTCCAAATTAATTATAAGGGTTATATCTTTCTACCATGGTTTTTAACTTTTGACTATAGATCTTGGGAGATTTTATATAGTTTATCAACATAGTTTGTGGGAGCGCAGTAATTATAATCTAGGATAGAGGAGAAAACCGTTCCGATATGCCAAGCCAACAGGTTGAAGGAGTTTCAAGAAGAAATTTGACACTACTTTTCGAGTTATGAATATACATAATACGAACTATTACTATATTATTGAAATTTTCAGACGTACGGTTTAATAGTTACATATTATTTTTCACATTTTTAATTATTTATTTATTAAAAACAGGTTATTTGATTACACTGTATACAAAGTACTGTCAGTACTAGAGACTTGCATCAGTTTATTCCTTTACCAAACCCACATAATTAATGTAAGAAGCCATGCAGATTCTTTATAGTGGAAGGTTAGCTAGGAAGCATTCAAATAAACAAAGAGGCTAGTAATTATTTGGTGTAATTGGCTGCCTAGAATGACAGCTGAACTTGATAGTAAGTGGGGTTGGTTTGGTTAGTTAATAAATACTAGAAATTTGGATTCCTAAGTTACTTTAAAGTCAAAGTTAAGCATGAATGTGATGTATTGTCTGCTTAACCACTCCTATGCTTCCAAAGTACGATAAACGCAATACGCAAGATCGATTCCATTTGTTATTGTGTTGATGCAGTGAGGTGGCCACCAGTAACCAATTATAAAATTATCCATAATGTTGGTGAGAGTTGTGTAACCAATCAGTGTTGACTCCTTTATATTAACAAAAGAAACCAGTTCGTGTCAACCCCAATTAAGAAAAGACTCATGATTATTAGTTTACCAAAACAAACCCGTTCACGTCAGCCTAAAATAATTTAAAAATGATGCTTGGTTTCGTTAGAGTATCTCATATTGACTAAACATGAAAATATTAAAAGGTTTATAAGTTATAAGGATCAACTATCCAAATAACTAGTTCTAGTTATTTTGACAAAGGTTAACCCAAGTTCAATTCTTGTTAATAGGCTCTATACTCTAACCATATTAAAAATTCAACATGGTATCAGAGCAGGTTTAGTCCAGATTATTAATTTCTTGATTGTCCGTCTGGATGTTCAGTCCCAACGGCCTGGTCCGGTTACCACTGTGTTTATTTCAAGTGACAACTGGATGTCCAGTCCTAGTTGCACTTAAAGAGGAGTGTTAGAGTCTCTCATATTGACTAAAAATGAAAATGTTAAAGGGTTTATAAGTGATAAGGGTCAACAATTCAAGTAACCAATTCTAGTTCTTTTGGCAATGGTTGACCCAAGTCCAATTCTTGTTAATGAGCTTTACACTCTATCTATATTAAAAATTCAATAGGTTTAACAAAAGAATTAGCAAAAAATGCTTGGTGGATCTCGGTTGTGTCAAGCTTTATATGACACAAAAAAAACGTATTTATTAATAAGAATTCATAAAAAAATAATTTGTATCATTTAACAATAGGATAATAATTATTTAATAGATACTCAAAATAAGTATTATTACAAATCAAAATCTTTAATAATTCTCTTTAAGGTGAAAGTATTTAAATTATATTGTAACACATCAACAATACGTATATAATGAAATTTCTATTGTGATAATTCTTCTACATGTTGAACCACTTGTTCTTCCATCATTTAACAAGTAAATGATTATTATTAAGCACATGAGAGTGGTAACATTTAAATTTTACACGAGATAATGAAGTCTGCAAACACCTACGCCTGTGATGATGTAAACTTTCGATAATTCCATTGTCCTTTAATCTTGGTCTAAAGATGTCTCTGTCCAATTAGTGTAATGCTTACAAAGTGATGCACTGAATCGCTATATTTTAAGGACATACGTACAGTGCTGATCACTTACATTTAATGGATAAAAGTTATTTTTTTTATTATTATTAATGCCCAATCGTCTCCGTGCCACAACTCTAATATTAATAAAAGTCTGAATAATAGTTTAAGTAGCAGTTGAAGAATGATTGCTCGAAGATACACAACCAACAAAAGTAACAATTTAATGAGTCAACATTGTTTCTAAAATAAAAACTAAAAGTTAATACAGCAATTGTTAAAGGAATAAATAGAAGAAGAATATTTTAATCTTACAAAGAAGCATTTAAAAATCATTAGCCTTCCCCTTTAGTAAGTCATAAAAAGGAAATGGAAATTACAAAAGATAATGAAGATGGTTGCTTCATATATCCCTAATGTAAAGACAATACTTAGAACAACAAACATAATCCACACATTACAAGAAAATTGTAAATCTTTCTATAGGTAAAGTTGTTGGAAAAAAAGGTAATTTGCGACGGGAAAAAAATCCATCAATAAAGCAAGAGACGAAACTTTGCGTTTGAAAATGTTGTGCTTTTTCCCCCTCTAACCTCTCTGTCATCACCTTCTGTTATTCTGCGGTTATAAACCGTCGTCATTGTCTCTGTCTCCGATTAGTCATCTATTGTGGTTAGTTATTCCTCCTTTCCAATTGGTTTTTACTTTTCTGCTTGTTGTTGTTAGGGAAGTTTTTGTTTGGGTCGGTTTTGGTTGATGTCCTTTATGTTGTCTACGTTTATTGTAGCTGTTAGTGGTTCATTGTGCGTTTGAATTTGTTCTTGTTAGTGAAGAATGCCAAGTATTAGTTTTTTTGTTAATAGTAAGGGATGAATTTGTTATGCCTATAAAATGTTCGATGAAAGGCTTAAAGGGATAAATTTGTCAAATGGATTCAGGTACAATGTGGGTAGGATTCTGATGCAACGTGTCGCAATGCTACTTAAAATAAACTAGAAATATTACTGTAGCAGTGGTGAGTCTAGGTTAATTCCATAGAAAGTATATGTAAAGTTTATGAAATGAAATTAATCAGTGTTTAGGTTTTGGGGGTAGTGGGAGTTTGTTTGGTTTGAAATTAGAAAATTAAGTAAAACTAACCTAATGAAAACAAGTTAAAAAAACATACAAAAATTGTTAAAAGTGGTTAATTCGGTAGGAATCTGGATTTTTGATTCAATCTCGGTCTACACCATAATTAAACATAGTTCAATGATTTATTGCTCTTAAACCTCTCCTAAAAACTGTTAATCATAGGTTAATCTATTAACCCGAGTTTTCCCTTAGACATTGTTTAATAAAGATATGATCGTTAATTAAACCTAGCCACTCAATAACCTAAGATATGATCTCTAGATTCAACTGCGTAGTAGCATTACTGATAAGTGTAAGTTGCATCATATTTTAGGGAATACTTTGATATATGTTTAGGCATTAATTTAATCGTTTAGTATGTGTTTCGGTTACAATTGTGTTAGTTTGTTAATTATTTATGTTTTAAGTGTTTTATGGGTTAGTATAAGTCTTTGAGCTTAAATATCATGTTTTTGACATACCTTGATGTTTTTGCTAGTGTATTAGGGTCAACATTAAAGAACGAAAAAGTTTCGGAGATATTCAGGCCAAAACAACGACCCACGATCGTGGCATTTCAAGCCATGATCGTGACAGAAGCACTAGAGTTAGCCCACAATCGTGGCCTACAAGCCACGATTGGAACGACCCACGATCATGACAAAAGGCTCGGATGTGGCCTATGATCGTGACTTGCAGAGCCACGGTCGTGGCTTGCATAGGGCAAGTGAGTAGACACTAAAAAATGTCAAATTTTGAGGGATTTTTTCGACCTTTCAGAGCCCATGAGTCCATTGCTAAAAACAAAGCCAAAGAAGAGTAGAGAAGGCAAGAAAAGCATGATGGCAACCTGGTAAATCTGGATTCATTCGAATCAGATACTGACTCAGAGGCATCGATACAAGCAAACATTTGCCTGGTTGCCGAAGGAGAAAGTGATGAGGTAATAATCTCAAAATTTAGTGAATTACAGGATGCCTATTCAGAATTATTAGAACATTCTCATGCAATTCTGAAGCAGTATAAGCTGTTTATAGAAAAAAATACATGGAAAACTTGAAAAACATGCAAGTATTAGAAAAGGAGAATGTTTGCTTAAAGAAACAAGTAGATGAGATGAAGAAAAAGGTAGTCGTAGATAGATATGAAAAGATCAATCAGCTGAAACAAAGAATCAACTCTCTTTTAACTGATCTATCAACATTTATGGAGAGTACTAGAAAAATGAATGATATGCTAGGGAAATACAGACACCCTAATGATAAAACTAGATCAGGGTTTACTTAAAACCATATTCAGCATAAAAAAAATTCTACTCCTTATAGGAAGAAATTTCATCAGTTGCATCATCATCTTACTATGAATCTTGTTAGAACTAACCCTAAAGGACCCAAGAAAATTTGGGTACCTAAGAGACAAATAATATCTCCTACGGATATCCTTCCTTGGAAGAATCAGTCAGCACCATTGGTATTTGGACAGTGGATGCTAGCAACACATGACGGAAAGAAGGTCTATGTTCCTAGTTCTTTAGTATAAAAAGGGAGGATCGGTAACTTTTGGAGATAACCAGTAGGGCAAAATAATTGGAATTGGTAAAATCGGTAAAGATGTTAGAGTTATGTAAATATAGTGCCCTGGAAAGCAAGTGTATTTACATGTAACTTTATTTTCTTCAGTTACAGTT
>JANITX010000008.1:9037836-9050782 GCA_027564395.1 Erythroxylum ulei
TGCTGATTATAGCCTTGTGCTACTAATCTTGCTTTGTTTCGACTTACTCTTCCTGATTCGTCTAGCTTATTCTTGAATACCCATCTAGTTCCTATGATGGATTTCTTCGAGGGTTTAGGAACCAAGGACCAAACTTTATTCCTAGTAAATTGGTTCAGCTCCTCTTGCATAGCTAAAATCCATGCTTCATCTTAAAGGGCTTCATCAATTTTCTTAGGCTCTACTTCAGAAATAAATGCTACATTGGCTTCTCTTATGAATTTGGACCTTGTTCGCACTCCTTCTAAGATCTCTCCTATGATTAACTCTTTTGGATGAGAACGCTTATATCTCCAATCTCTTTTCAACTTAAAATTCTCAGGAATATCTTCAACCTTGTCCATCTGAGTATCTGATGATGGGGCTTTTTCAATATCAACCAAAGGTATTGAAGGGGTTTCATTATCCGTATCATCTCCCTTACTTGGATGGGAACTATCATCAAACTTGACATGAATAGTTTCCTCAACCGTCATAGAGGTAAGGTTGTAAACCCTAAAAGCCTTCGATTACAATGAATAGCCTAGAAAAATTCCAGAATAGGTCTTGGAATCGAATTTGTCTAACGCTTCCTTCGTATTCAATATAGAGCACTTGCAACCAAATGGCTGGAGGTAGGATATATTAGGTTTCCTCCCATTCCATAACTCATATGGAGTTTTCTTCAACAGTGGTCGCAACAGTATTCTATTCTGAATATAGCAAGCTGTGTTTACAGCTTCTGCCCAGAAGTACTTAGGAAGATTCGTCTCACATAGCATAGTCCTTGCCATCTCTTGAATCGTCCTGTTCTTCCTTTCAACAACTCCATTTTGTTGTGGAGTCCTAGGAGCAGAGAAATTGTGGAAAATTTCATTCTCCTCACAGAATATTCTAAACTTCTCATTTTCAAACTCATCACCATGATCACTCCTAATACTAGTTATAGACATTCCTTTTTCATTTTGTAACTTTATGGAAAGGACTCTGAGAAACTTAAAGGACTCGTCTTTATGTGCTAGAAACAATATCCAACAAAATCTAGTAAAGTCATCAACAATAACAAGTCCATACTTCTTTCCGTCAAGACTTAAAGTTCTAGTTGGACCAAATAGATCCATATGTAGTAATTATAGTGGTCTAGATGATGTTACTACATTTTTTGAAGAAAATGTTGTTTTAACTTGTTTTCCTTTATGACAACTTACACAAAAGAAATCTCTATTAAAACTTATTTTTGGTAAACCTCTTACTATATCATGCTTAATCAACTTTGAAATGTGTTTAAAGCCGATATGACCTAGCTTTTTATGCCAGATCAGTTTTTCTTCTTCAGAAGATAAAAACATGAAATATTTTGAGTTTGAAAATCTTCCAAATTGATTTTGTAAAGGTTATTTCGTCTTTTGGCAGAAAAGAATATAGACCCATCCTTGTTTCTGACTTCACAAGAATTTTGATTGAACGTAACTTCAAAACCAGAATCACATAATTGACTGACACTAATCAAATTGTGTTTCAGACCATCAACAAGCAGCACATTGTCAATATATGTAAAGGAATCTTTACCGATTTTACCGATTCTGATTATCTTGCCCTGCTAGTTGTCTCCAAAAGTTACCGATCCTCCCTTCTTATACTGAAGATCTAGGAACATAGACCTTCTTCCTATCATATGTCACGAGCATCCACTGTCCAAAAACCAATGGTGCTTGCTGCCTCTTCCAAGGAAGGATATCTGTAGGAGATATTATTTGCTTTTTAGGTACCCAAATTTTCTTGGGTCCTTTGGGGTTAGTTCTAACATATGTCATAGAATGATAATGATGCAACTGATGAGTTTTTTGATGAAAATGTGATTGATGAATCTTCTTTTTATAAGGTAATGACTTTTTTTTCTGCTGAGTATGATTCCTAGTAAACCCTAATCCAGTTTTATCACTAGGGTGTCTACACTTTCCTAACATGTCGTTCATTTTCTTTGTACTCTCAGTAAAAGTTGCTAAATCAGCTGAAAGACTGTTAATTCTTAGCTTTAGCTGATTGATCTCTTCAGATCTATCTACAACTCCCTTTTTCTTAATTTCGTCCACTTGCTTCTTTAAGCAGACGTTCTCTCTTTCTAACTCTTGTATATTTTTTAGACTCTCTACGTACTTTTTCTTCAACAGTTTGTACTGTTTCAGAATTGCATGAGAATCCTCTAGTAGTTCTGAGTATGCATCTTGTAAATCATTAAATTTCAAAGTTACCTCCTCATCACTTTCTTCTTCGGCTACTAGGCATATATTCGCTTGTTCCGATGTCTCTGAGTCAGTATCTGATTCGGACGAATCTAGATCTTCCCAGGTTGCCATCATGATTTTTTGCCTTCTCTACTCTTCTTTGGCTTTCTTTTCAGTAATGGACATTCTGACTTGTAATGTCCCAGTTTATTATACTCATAGCATATGACGGATGTCTTTTCAATCTTCACATCATATTTGCTATTCTTCTTGAAGGATGAATTTCCTTTAGCCTTTTTCTTCCACATACGTCTGATCTTTCTTGAAATGAAAGATAACTCATCATCTTCTTCACTTGACTCTTGATCCGATTCATTGGAATCGTCATTCTTGGATTCTTTAATCTTCAGTGCTTTTGATGATGAATTCCTCTTAATTCAAATCTTATGATTCTTCTGTTCGGCCTTCAACGCTATCGATTTGTCTCGTCTAGGCTTGTCTTCAGCATCGAGCTCAACTTCATGTATCTTTAGAGATCTAAGCAATTCATCAAGCTTTAGCACGCTTAAATCCTTGGCTTCTTGTATAGCTGTAACCTTCGGTGTCCATCTCTTTGGTAGACTTCTTAAGATCTTACGAATATGATCTTGATTATCGTAAGTTCTTCCGAGAGCTTTAAGTCCATTGATGATTATTTGAAATCTTCCAAACATCTGATCAATAGATTCTTCATCTTTCATTTTTAACAGCTCGTACTGATGTACAAGAATGCTTATCTTGGACTCCTTGACTTGATTTGTACCTTCGTGTGCGATGGATAACATATCCCACATCTCCTTCGCAGTATCGCATCTGTGGACTTTATCGTACTTACTTCTGCTTAAGGCACAACTCAAAAAGAAATTTGCCTTTGAGTTTAGTTAAAATCTGGCCTTCTGATCAACAGACCATCTGATTCGAGGAATAGGATTTCCTTCTTTATCTATCGGTGTGTACGGTCTATTTTCTATTATGCCCCAAAGGTCAATATGAGTAGATTCGATAAAAAGCTGCATTCTATCTTTCAAATAGGCATTTGCTTCCTTCGGTTGCGCTCTACAGCAATGTGGGTCATTCTCTGGTTCTCAATCTCTTCCTTGTTCTTCCGGTTTCTTGCTCGACGTCTCTTGGCACGAGTAGCAGGAATGTTTTCCGGTAGTAATTCATCCAGTTGATGCAAGTCGGCGTCTTCTGGAGTGCACGCTAGTCCAGTTTCATTGTTGTTGGCGTCTAGGGTTGGCTTATTGCGGTGCATTGTTTCATCCAAATGAGTCGTGACCGTAGTAGGTGGCAGCAGTGGCAGATGTGGTGGTGAAGAGCTCCAATCTAAATGAAACGGACTTTCTGTTTGATTCTCGAGAAAATCAGAAAAGCCACTAAACTTTTCATCTTCATCATTGTTTTGATCTAGGCCAAAGTTGTCAAAGCCCCAGCTCCCTCCTAACAAGTTGTAGAGTTCTTTGCTGCCGTAGCTAAACAGGTCTTGTTGGAGAACTACAGCCTCTAAAGCCATTTATATATCTCTCTATTTCCTTATCCCTCTCTCCCTCTCTCTCCCTCTGAAAAGTGAGCTTTACTTTCAAATGCAAGAACGGGGAAGGACTAGCACAGGGACATCAAAGAAAGAAAAGTGATTTCGATGTTTTCTGAAGGGAGATGGGGAGCTTTTAAAGGGCTTAAAGGAATAAGTCTACAGAGCTAATGCATGTGAAACAATTCTGAAATGTAATTGGAAAAGAAAATGTCAATGATGAATACCATTTCGTAGTAATGTACGAACACGCGCAAATGATTTATAAGCACATGCTCTTGGTAATTCAGATTTCCTATTTGTTTATATTTTAAATTTATGCACTGAGATTAGGTTTCTTAACTTAAAAAAGTCTTTCCTTTAGAGTTCATATCTCTTGTCTAATATTATAGTGTCGTGTCAAATAAATCTTAGTCATCTATTCATGTGGGATCCGCATAAGATCTACGTGGGACCCATAAAATAAATGACTGAGATTTTATAATACAGAGTAAAACTAAACAAAAGATCTAGAATCTTCCCTTTACAAGTCGTGTATATGATAAGCAGTTTTCTTTTCGTATGAATGTAGTCTAATTTGTCTTTCTTTTATAGAAAACCCTAGTTCTTGACCTATGCTTTTGAGATATTATGGGACGACTTAATATGCCAGTTACGTACAACATGGGCAGTCACAAACTAAACCATGAACTGTAATAGAAATCGACCTTCCAAGTACCGTGTGGAAAGGAGAATGTGAAATAAGTAATAAAGGAGCGTGAGATACAAACGCAATAAGGACCATGAAAATTTGTAATAGAACGTGAGGGGTGGGGCATCGTCATTTGGTAATAATACGGTCGGGCGTACATCTCATTGAGATTCGCGAAAAAGTTAGAAAGAGCGTGAATTTTGTAAAAGAACGAGACCCAAAAATAACAATTTTACTATATAATAATATTTAATACTTTTTATTTTATTTTATCTTTTTTAATTTAGCTGTATTCTATATTGATTTTTACTTATTTTATACTTTTATTTATTATTATTACGATGTTTGTGTATATTTTTATTATTATCTATTTTAATAATTATTATTTTAATATATATCTTCTAAATATTTATATATTTTTTATATGGGTCTATTAAAAACATCTTTTCCATGAATTTGAAGAGTAAGACTATGTATTTTTGGATCTCTTCAAACTTTGTATATCAATTGAAATTCTACTTAAATGAAGACGAGGCTAAAATTTATATAATATTCCTAAATGTAAAAGAGAACCCACGCAAAAGTTAGATAGCTTTTGATTGCCAGAAAGGTTCTATTAGTAAAGTTTTTTACTGCACCTTTGATTAAGATGAATAAAGACAATTAATTAAAAATAAATAATATAGATCATAAAGGTTAAAATAGAAAAAAAAATTAGTTTTCGAACCTACATTTTTTCACCTTTTAACCTTTCTCTATACAGATTTGAATAGTATGACTTGTAATTAAATAAAAAAATTAATTACCAGTAAATATATAATTAAAGATCAAACATAACTTATGAAATCGAAGGTAATCAAAGTAAACAATTAAGATGAAATCTAACAATAAAAATTTTAATAATGAGATAAAGGATAAAAGAATATAATGTAATAAGCATTTATATGTTTCAAGTTTCAGTAATCATATGATTAGTGATAATTATATTATTTAACATAATCATAATCATCAATCTTAAATTATATTTAAATAATTGAGTTTTTAGTAAATGACACAGTAAATAGTTGCACGTATTTGATCTTTTGTGAGAAATTTCAAATTTAGGATTAAAAACATTAACTTTTTATTTGATTTTACTAATTTTAAAAAATTCTTTATACTTCAAAAATTTTGCGGGAAGCTATCATACTCTAACCCATCAAGAAGTTCACGTGTTAAGAAAGCTGCAAAAAGGCATTAACGGCATTCCAGTGATCATTTTTCATGCAGCTCATGAAGAAAACGGGATTATCTCAACTCTGAAATCATATATACTCTTTCATACACTTAGAGAAGACGGGATTAATTATACTCTTTCATGATTGATCTTGGACATTTAACAAATGGTTCCGTTGCGCACTATAACCCAAACTTCATCTTCTTCACTAAATTCACAGAAAAGGGATGAGAAACGAGAGACAAGGTAATACTTGAGCTATTCGAACAATTAGCTTCGATATTTTTATCAAAACTTTTCTTTTAACGTCTGAATAGTGGAAGATTCTAGCAGAGATAATATCGAAGATTCTTTATATACAAATTCAACTCAAAATAGAAATGAAGCAATGACTAGTTACAAAAATGTCTACTTAAGGAAGAGCCATTACACCTGCGAACGAGCCAAACTTTTGAAATACTTCAGCAGTATCAATACTCTTGAAAGTTATATCAATTTCAAACGTCTTGTGCCTTAGAAAGTAAATTCACTATATTTGAGAGAGATTGTTATTCCTTGAAAGCTTACATTGAGTAAACTCTATATTCATTTTTTTAGAGCTTGTAAAGGATTGTTAAACATTACGAGTGTGAAAGGTTGAAAAATCTTAAAAATATGTATCTTTGAGCTTAGAGAGGCTTGTCAAAATTTACTATTTGAAGTGTTGATAGTGAAATACATAAGTTGGGTACTTGGGGATTGGTTGTAGGTTTTATTATAAACCGAACCAGTATAAATCGACTGTGTTATTCTTTATGTGTTCTTAACTTTTAAATTTCCGCATTATAATATTTGTGTTTTCAATTTGCAAAGAGGCTCCTTCAGTTTTGTAATAGGCTCCTTCTGTTTTAATATCGCAAGAGGTTCCTTTCATTTTTTAAAGATGATTAATAGGTTCCTTTCATTTTGAAAGTTAACAGGCTCTTTTCATTTTTTAAACAATTGATAGGCTCCTTTCGTTTTATAAGTTAACAGGCTCTTTTCGTTAACAAGCTCCTTTTTTTTTAAACGTTAATAGCCTTCTTTCTTTTTTTTTAAGCGATTAATAGGCTCATTTCATTTTAAACATTGACAAGATGTTTTTGAAAGTTAATAGGCCCTTTTTATCTGTAGATTCATTTTGTTTAGCAGGCTCTTATCGAATTGATAATACTTTGCAATTTTTTTTACTTATAATTCACCCCTCTCTTGCGTGTGTTTGCTTTATCACAAAAGACTTGTCCTTGCATTAACATGTCCATTTAATTTTATTATATTACAGTAGTATAGTATCATAGTAATCATTATATATTGACACAAAATAACTTGTTTGATTGACGCTACAAAGTAAATTCAATATCTTACACCAAACCCGATCACTTGTACCTTTAATTTAGTGACTAGTACAAAATACTTTTATAAAACCATATATTGTTACTCATTTTAAAGTATGAATATTGTAAAAATTATCTCAACTATAAATTTTGCAAATGTCAACTTTATATTTTATAAAATAAATTAATAACAAAATATTTCAACTTAATTTTATCTAATATTCTTCAAATAAGAGAATTATAATTTAAATGTTATTTCATGTGATTTGTTATATTTTGGAACACAAATAAGATAGAATAAGATTGTTAATAATTTAAAAATGTGTTAATAAAAGCCTAATGATTGTAAGTTACATGACAATTTTATTAAAAATAAAAAAGTAGTAACATTAAAATAAGAATGAAAATAACATTAATTTACTTTATTACAAGATTTTCAATTAAATTCCCTTGCAATTTGTCAATACTAAATATAATATACAAAAAAAATTAAAAAACAATATCATCATAATGTAAAACATTATGTAAAGTAATTAGATAATAAGCATATAATTATTATAAAACTCATGAGTGGTAATGTTTAAATTCCCAAATCATAATAATAAGAATGAAATACCATATTATTAAATTCTATATGGTAGAAAATTAGGACATGATCAAATCCTACACATAACATAGGAAAAACGATAGCTTTTCATTTGATTTTGTGAAAGTCAATATTACTTTAAATTTCATAACATGATTAATGCATAAAACATAATAAAGCTTGAATCATAAATTATACCTTATTATGAAGTTTGATCATTTTCTTGTCATTTCCTTTAAATCATTTCTGAGATTGTTTTATCGTAATCGCTATATTTGTAAACGTGTCTAGCCTCTATCAATATCTACACGAATAAGTTGAAAAAAATCTACAAGTTGCATAGAGGTGTGTAAATAAGAAATGTTAGCTCATTTAGAGCTTAAGCCTACTTATGATATGATTGTAACCTTTTAATAATTTAATTTAATTCTAATTCCAATTAGAATTATAATTAGTCCTAATTAAATACTAGTTGAAGCCAAATAAGATTTAATATCTCATATTGATCCTTATTCATTAAATATCTCATATTTAACTTATTAAACATTACAATCAAGTCCAAAGTAGTTTTGACTAATCTTTTTGTGTAAGATTTTCTTTCAATAATTCAATCCTTTTATTGCACATTGTTTCAACTATACATAGAACATAAAATCAATATCTACTCTATTTGAGTTCATCTATATTAGTTCTCTACCATTAGTAATTAATTTTATTAATGACATTTAAAAATTATTTTTAAAGTGTCATTGCATCTTGGTTATGGAATTTTCAAAGTAATACTAATCAATTACGATGAAAATTATCCCTAATCACTTTAGGTTGATGAATCTTATATTAATCACTTAACTACCTAACGAATACTGATGGAATTCCCCTTGATAAGAATAACTCTTAAGTGATATCAAAATATGACAATCCTTCTATGGATACTTTAAAGATCTTAAGTTAAAAGATCACTATTCCAATTATTACAATAAGGATTTTCATAGACATAAAAAGTAATATATAAAATAGAATTTTCATATCGAGTCAAATCAGTTAACTTGTTCTTTAACAAGCGCCCATATGTTTATTTAAGTATTTTTATACTTTAGTTTATTAGATCAACTATTTCCTTCATAAGGAAGAAATAAAGCTCTACTAGTCTTTTTTTATGTATTAATCTCTTGTTTTAATAGAATAATGACAACTAATATAATTTAGAGATAATACACAAATGTAATATAAATCTCATAATTATGATCTCATCATAATTTTATTTGTGATATATATTGATCCTATGGACTTTATCTTGTACCTTGGTTAATTAAATGAATATGCATATCATAACAAATATTTTTTAATGATTATATCACAATACTATAACTAACCGATTAGCTATAGTACATAAATCAACAGTATAACCCTATTCTCATATTATTGAAAATTTATCTTACCATATACATAAGTAAATGATAGCTACATAACCACAATAAAACTTATTAAGATAGTAAATACATAAAAATAATAATTTCATTATTCATATTTAATAAGTTTACCTACATAATTTATAGTTTTGTAAGCATGTATAAAACAACATCCATAAAATTCATAGTTAAATCGAAAATACTTTATGGAAGAGTACAATTAAAAGTGTAATACTGAATTTGTGATGTTCTTATTCAATTTTTGTCTTACTTCTTATTACTGTTGTATATAATATGTTACCATTTTCATTGCTATAATAGTTAGATAATTAAAATCAAATGACTAGTTGAAAGTAACTAAATATAAATATTTTTTTCAAAATGATCATTATGAAGGTGTCAACTATTCTTTTTTATTGCAACATAAATATTAAAGCATAAATGACATAAAATATTAGGATTTGGTGACTTCTTTATAGCAATGTGAAATATGAAAATTATCATAAAATAATAAAAAGTATCTTCTATATTGTTTAAAAGGCTAGATTATTGATAAAAATTATTTTATTTAGTTTCTGTTGAGTGAAAAAAATTGTTTTGTAAGTTTCTTAAGCATGCCTTCATAAATTTAATTACAAGTTATTAGAAATTAAAAAATTTATCGATTGAAGTGATATTATTGAAATCATAAGAATATGTTGTAGTTTATTTATTATATTAGTGTGGAATAATAAACAAGAAAGGAGGTGAACTGTGTATGATTATTTCTTATTATATTTCTTAGTTAATGAAATGTTATCACAAATTCTCATAAAAAAATTTCATAATAAATAAAATAATAGTTAAAAATAGTAAGGAAAGGGTGAAAAAAACTTTATTGTAGTTTAGTCAAATAACCTTTGACTTATGTACACTCCTCAAACTCTACTTAGAAATTCAATATTTTCTTCTTTCAATGAGTCATCATCTTGCTTTGTTAAGGGTGAAGAGTAAATTTTTAGAAATCTTGTTTAAGGTTTAAAGGAACCCTCACAAAGTGTACTTTGAGTAACTTCTCAAATTGCAATATTGTACAACCATAAAACTCAATAACTTCCTCTTTTGCTTACACCAATACAAAAAAAGACTCAATTTATGTGACATAATGCACATTCATTCAAATTCTTTGTTTAATTTTTGAAGGCTCTTATAAACTAGTATGCCAAAGATTCTTCCCTTAATTTTATTGTAATTGTATCTAAAACTAACTTAAATAGTCATTAGACACATAAATTAACTACTATAATGGCTAATTTTTAGACATATTCAACTAGCTAGACACCCATATTCAACTAGCTTATGTCTAATTGGCCAGGGATTATGGTAGTATATCCCCTAGCCTAGCAGACAACAACTATTTTGTAATATTTTGTTACTTTGTTAGGCTAATTGAATCAAACCCTTAGGCTAGTCGAACGTTTTAGTATCCAAGTCAAAAACTCCAATTCCTAAGTCTTTTAAAAGATTAAACATGCCTCTTTGATAAAAAAATTGGTTTAAAATCATTTTAAAATTTATCCAAAGTTTATCTAAAGATCATAATATTTTCTTTAAAGGTTAGAATAAAAATTCTCTTAATTTTAAAAGGATATATATTTATATCTTATATGCAAATGATTGCACAATGATCATCCCTAATTTCATTGAAATAACCAAAATAATGTTATGAGAAAAATTATAATAACTTGTTAAATATTAACATTCCTGATTCTTTTTTGTTCTTGGTTTTTCACTATCTATTAAGTTACATGTGTGCTCCAATTTTCTTATTTTATCCATTCTTTGATTGTTTAATTTATTCACTTGGTTTCTTTCCCCACTTTTTCCTCTTACATAACTTCATATTTCATGCACCGTTTAATTTTATTATATAAAGTTACAGATATCACCAAAGGTAATTTCATTAGTAGAAATTTGTTTTGTTATCATCAAAATTTTAGGTTAGAATCTCACTTGATCTTACATCTTATCTTACAATAAAAAATAAATTGTAGTTAAGCATATAAAGATATTAAAATTTTGACATTTATTTTATATAATGAAATTTAAATTATAAAATATTAAGCAAATAGTCCAACCGCTTTAAACATTAATATCAATAAATAATGTCAACCATAAACTAAAGCATAATTTAAAAGATAACTATCATTGAGTTCTCCTTTTCTTTATACAACAAATTTCTCGCCTATTCCAAAGCAATATGTTCAAACGAGGCTTGAAAATATTAAATGAAATTATTCAAAATATATTAGTTATAAAATATGAAAAATTTTAATTCTTACATATTCATTACCATATAATGAAATTGATACCAAATTTTAATATTTTTAGAAAAAAATTACTACACATAAAACAAATGATTCAATGAAAAAAAACTAAAGAAAAATGATAAACATTATTTTAGATTTTTAGGAAAGGATTTTACTACACAAAACATAATGATTAGAAGAAAAAAAGATAATTAATTATAAATAAATGATATATAATGTAAATGATAAAGAAAAGTAAAAAGAAGATAGCTTAAGAAAAAACATTTATAAGAGGATATCCTAAATATATTATGCCTTATTACACAAATGTTTTGATAGCTAACCAACAATTATAAAATATGAAAAAAAAATTATAATTGTCTCCTTAACATGTATGGTCAATTTTTTTATAAATGAACACTAGTATTCTTAATGAGAAATACTAATTACAATTTTAAAGAATACATTACGTGATGCATTCTAAGAGGTAGGCATATACCTATTTAGACCAAAATCTTAGGATCTTTTTGAATATCTCTCTCTTTAAATAAAGTTTAATACAATTACTATAATAATCTAAATTTAAATAGTGTAATGTATAATTTAAAAATAATGATGATCCTAATTAATAAATAATTAAATGTTAAATATAATTCTCAAAATTAAAGATACTAAGTAAAAATTAAGGTAAATCACTTAAAGTTTTGTAGTTTATACATTAAAAACCTGATAAGCTAGTCACCATATAACAAATAAAAAATAATAACAATCTAAGTTGATTAAATTATCTTTCAAATGATCTCACATACACGTATGCCCGTGCATGCATATACACATTTCATTATCTTTTATAGGCATTTCAATAGAGAATATAATTCTATTTTTATAATTAATACATTTTTCTCTATAAAATCTTTATTTATAATTAGTTTCAAAAGTTTTAGAAAATTATAGTTCAATTAAAAACTTTCTTCAATGATCTCATGTGCTAGAAGTGGTGAAAAAAAATGATGTATAATATATGACTCATAATTAAGTTAATTTTACAAGTATTCTAAATATATCTTTTTATTGATATTAATTAGTAATCAATAATTAGAAATTCAGAGAATAAATAATGCTATGTTAAGGAAGCAATCAACACAAGAAATAATTCATAGAAAATCTTCTCAATATAACAATGGGGTAACAATTTTTTTAATGATATAAAATTTAAATGTTTGAAGTAACAATTTTTTCTTGTATCTTATACCAACCAATCTAACCAATAATAGAAGAATGATATTTTTAATCCTCCATCTAAATTAAGTATCAATGTTTAACAAATTTTTAAAAGTTTTAAATTTAAAAGTTGCCTTATCTATATGTTAAGCTAATTGTTATCGTTAGATCATCCTCCATATAAAAATACAATTTAGTAAGAAGAAAATTGTTTTGTTTAATTACCAATTAAACAAAAAAATTATAATTGTTTTCTAAGGTGTTCAAATACTCTTAAAGTAATAAAATTGGTAAAGATAGCCACCAATTACCTTGAGGTTTGATTTTAGTAACGTGAGTATCACACAAACATAATCAATATAGGAAAAAA
>JANITX010000008.1:9065736-9076224 GCA_027564395.1 Erythroxylum ulei
AAATTTAATGATTTACAAGATGCATATTCTGAACTACTAGAAGATTCCCATGCAATTCTGAAACAGTACAAACTGTTAAAGAAAAAGTATGTAGAAAATCTAAAGAATATACAAGAGTTGGAAAGAGAGAACATTAGCTTAAAAAAGCAAGTGAACGAAATGAAGAAAAAGGGAGTTTTAGATAGATCTGAAGAGATCAATCAGCTACAGCTTAGAATTAACAGTCTTTCAGCTGATCTAGCAACTTTCACTGAAAGTACGAAGAAAAAGAATGATATGTTAGGAAAGTGTAAACATCCTAGTGACAAGACTGGATTAGGGTTTAGTAGAGGTCAGGTAGATAAGACACTCTTTAGGAAGAATATTAAGAATGACTTTATTTTTGTTCAAATTTATGTTGATGACATTATTTTTGGTGTGACTTCAAAAAAGTTATGCATTAGCTTTGAAAACTTGATGAAAAATGAGTTTGAGATGAGCATGATGGGTGAGTTAAAGTTCTTGGGTTGCAAGTTCAGCAAACCGGAGAAAAGATCTTTATCCATCAACAGAAGTATGTGAAAGAATTGTTGTCTAAATTTGATACGGAGAAGGTAAAACCAATGACTACTCCGATGTATTCTTCAAACCTTTTGTCTAAGGATGAAACTGGCAAGAAGGTGGATCAAACCCTGTATAGAGTGATGATTGGTTCTTTACTTTATCTTACAGCAAGCAGAGCTGATATCTTATTTAGTGTTTGTTTGTGAGCAAGGTTTCAGGCCGATCCTAGAGAGTCTCATTATATTGCTGTCATAAGAATTATGAGATATCTTGTAGGTACCACTGATCTTTGCTTCATGTATGAGAAAGGTAAAGATTTCAGGTTGATTGGATACTGTGATGTGGACTATACCGGAGATAGGATTGATAGGAAGAGTACGAGTGGAGGATGTCACTTCCTTGGCCCAAACCTAGTTTCCTGGTCAAGCAAGAGACAAAGCTCAATCGCCCTATCAACTGCTAAAGCCGAGTATATGTCTGCCGCAAGTTGTTGTTAACAAACATTGTGGATCAAGTACCAGTTAGAGGATTACTCAGTACAAGAAGAGGAGATCCCAATCTTTTTTGACAATACGAGTGCCATCAACTTGTCAAAGAATCCAATTCAACACTCTAAAGTCAAACATATCAAAGTAAGACACCATTTCTTATGAGACTACGTTCAGAGAAAGATCGTGAGTCTTCAGTTTGTTGAAACAAGTCTTCAATGGGCAGACATCTTCACTAAGCCATTAAGTGAAGAAAGGTTCAAGGATATTAGACGGAACCTTAACATGGTTATGCTATGTGACCAGCCATCTGATACGTCACAACCCAGTTAAAAGATCGTAGAAGTTAACGATGTCAGTAACAGTAAGTTACAGATGGTAACTTCTGGGACAAGAAAGTTTTGGAGGGAAAAATTCTCATAGTCTTGAGAACTTCACCAATTCTAGAATACTCTTGATATTCCCTGATATCGATCTTCGAAGAAACTTCAACAAAACCTTTCATTTCTCTGATCTTTTAACCTCAGAAACCGACCTACCTTAGAAGAAGAAATTTGTGCAATCAGTTCCTTACCAACCCTAGTAGCAAATGGAGCAAGTAATGATTTACAGAAGACATGTTGATTTTGAGTCCTTGAAGAGGGACGACATGGACATTGAACGAGAGATAGTTGCAGCCAGGTGGAGGAAGTTCTTTCAAGTCCGAGAGACCGTCTATCAGAACGAAGTGTATGATTTCTGAAAGAATATGCGTTTGTTAGATAATACCATTGTATCAACAGTAGATAGGCTGTATATCATAGTGACAATGGAATCGATTGAGAGGGCCACTGAGCGTCCATCTGCTGAAGAGAAGCTCACAAGCAAAGCTAGATGGATGAAGAAGTTTAGTGTGAAGGAAAATGAAGTTAATTGATAGTTGTATGGAAACAACGACCCAAGTGAGAAGAAGGCCTCAAGTTTGGTGCCGAAGGCTAGGGTCTTATATGCAATCCTTTTCAATTGTATTTTACCAAGAGCAGGATCAAGACTTTTGGTGACAACGTTGGATGAATAATGCCTGTTCTACCTATTGAATCGCCAAACCATTGATTTACCATTTTTTATTTTTCATTATATGGTCAAGGTGATGAAAGATTCGAATAGTTACCCATATGGAATGTTGCTAACAAGGATATTCAGGGATTCTAGAGTCCTTCTAGACAGAGGAAACAAAATAAATCCGAATGTCAAGAGCTTTATCAATTCGGCAACAATTGGTAAAATGGGTTTGAAGAATCTGGACAGAGAAGAAGCAGATTCTGAGATTACAGCAAGAACTGAGGGGGAGCGTGCCAAGAAGAGGACTCCCATAAGAAGTTCTAAATCTCAAACCAGTGAGAAAATACCCATAACTGGAGAAAAGAAATCATCAGATGATGCGGTGAAAGATAAGATGATTTCTCGAAGAGAAGTTAGCCGGGTACGGATTATAGAAGAAGGTTCATTAAAGAGAAAAGGGGAGACACTTTTGAGCGAAATACCGAAACAAGCAAAAAGGTCACCCAGAGTTCGAACCTTAAGACAACAAGAGGAGAAGAAATCCCTAGAGCTGAACCGAGTGGAAGACTCTGATTCAAGAGCATTTCAGCCTACAAGATCTTTAATGTCAATCTTAAGGGAAGATACAGCCAAAATGGCTAAAGAAACTGAGATTAAAAGAAAATTGGAGTTTGAGAAGAAGAAACCGCAGCCTCAACAAACTCCAAGACTGATTAATGAAGAAAAGAAGCAGAAAATCAGTCAGAGTAAAAGCACTCCCACTGCTGTTCAGAAGAAGAAAACAGTAGAATGCAGTCTAATACTGGTCAAGACTTCTCAACCTTTGAGTAAAGAGGATTTGAGAATCAAGGTTATTGAAGAAGTTCAACCTGCAAGGAGTAGCAACTCAATAATTATCAAAGAAACCCTGAAAAGGTTAGTAAAAGTTCAATTACAACCAATTCTGGTGGATAGTAGTACAATGCATTTGTTGACCGATGATGAGAAGAGTATGTATGAGTTTCTAAGAGATCAAGGGAACAAACCATACCCTACTCACATGACAAAACAGAGGTACACTATTTTCCCAATCACAAAGAGAACTGTGATAAAGGTTGTGTCGGACTTTCAACCAAAGTCGTACATTGTTCGCAATGATGACAAGGGGAAGAAGAAACTTTACCCAGAGGGGGAAACAAGTGATCTTTCTGAAAATCAGATTGCATTAGAAGTACAACGCATAGATGAAGTATGCTTTGCATCACAGAACATGACGAGAACTTTCATTTCCCATCATATTTCACAAGAACCAGGGAGTAGTGGCAGTCGACCTATAACCAACGAACCTTGTCTAGTGGGTGGAAAACTGATAAAAGGGAAGTACAACACCATAAGGATTGGAGATATGATTTACATAACTGAGACCTTGTGCGGATGATTTTGCACATTAGGCCACTGTGTACTATATCTTCAATTGGAGAAGTTTTACACCTGCTTGGAAGAAAAGTCATGCGACTACCTATCCTTGATGATCTCAACCTTCCTGAACCAAACCTATCTGTTCAACCTCCTGCCATTATTATAAGAGAGACACCTGTTCTATCTTCAGATGCGTATAGCACCACAATTGCCTTTGAAGATGAACAACAGAAGGATGATGACTACCGAGAGGACATAGTTAAACTACAAAAAGACTTCAAGTCACTCAGTCGAGAAGTAAAGGAGATGAAGGACATGATGATAGAAATATTGAAGCAACTTCGGTCCTAATCATTTTTGATCAATAACAAATAGGGGGAGAAGTGAGAAAGGAATAAGAAGAAGAAATTCAAAAGAAAAAGATAAGGGGAGGAAGAGTGAATAAGAAAATGAAGAACAAGTAGAATGAAGAGAAGAAAAGAAGATCTGTTCTTAGTTCTGTTTTTCATAGTGTATACGTAGTGTATATAATCTGAACCTGTCTTTCTTACTAATATGGTTATTTGTTATCATCAAAAAGGGGGAGATTGTTAAGTCAAAATGACTTTACGTAAATGATTTTGATGAAGAATAAATAATAATGAAAAGAAGAAAGTAAGACGGAAGCAGAATAAAAAAACAAACGGAAGGAGCAAAGCCAAAAGAAAGACGGAAGAAAAACAGATGATGTAAAAAGCAGACAGAAGCGCTGAGACAAAAAAGCAGACAGAAGCGTGAAGCTGAAAAGCAGACGGAAGCGTGAAGCTGAAAAGCAGACGATACAGAAGACAGACGAAAAAAATCAGACGTAACAAGCGAAAATAAAAATGAGACCGAAGCGCAAACTAAAACATCAGACGAAAGAAAGTGAGACGGAAGATCCGATACCACGTCGGATTACAAATCAGCTTGAGTTGGTTACAGAACTCAACTGAATAACTGATTCTTGAAAGATCAAGAAACAAGAAGAAAGAAGGAGTTATCAAGAAACAGTTGAAGACGAAGACTATAAATATGAGTCGAAGTTGAAGACTGAAGAAGATTTTTTTGGAAGATTTTAGCAATTTTGAAAAGTTTGAGTGATCTGAGAAATATTATTGTGCGAAAACTTAGAGCTATTTTTATCTGTAACGAAACTCAAAATATCTTTCAGTTGAAAGAAGAGCAGATAGCCTGAAGAGGTTAAGAGTGAAAGAATACTTGTTGTAAGAGACCTGAAGAGGCTCGGAATCAAAGAATACTTGTAACGATTTTGTGAAATAGTGAAATCTCATAAAGATTTCTAAAGACTGCACGTAGCCCACGGTTTGGGGTGAACCAGGATAAATCTGTTGTGTCAACATTCTCTCAACTCTCTCTTTACTTTGAATTTTCAATCTTACTGTTTTCATACTTGAATTTCGAAAATATTTTACAACATTGATTTTCAGTAGTTTGTGAGAAGAACAAGTTTCTGTTAAAGAAATTATTAACAAGGGGATCATCGAAAAAGAATACATAATTCAACACCCCTTCTTGTGCATTTGTATATCGTTTATTAAGTCTTGTATTAACGTGTGATTCACTTCAAAGACACTCCTCAGGGGAACTTCACAAATAGATCATGCAAAGAGTTACTCATAATTCAAGCTCAAAATGTAAAATGGTTCAAACTTGTGTAGCTCAAACATATTCTTCAAAAAGCCTCTTTCATTTTGTGATTAGTCATCAAAAAGAGGCTATCTACAACTACCTGTATTTATTGTTTCCTCTTCAAATAGGAATTTGAATCTATATGTTGTTTATTCTTCAAATGTAGCTTAGCTTTAATCATTTGCCAAAAGATGCAACAACTATATAACCTTACAAGTACACAATTGAATTATTCTAAAATTATTAATTAGATTAGACAAAGACACAGAGTGTGCAAGTCATCTTTCTAATATATCAAATCATATTTCAGAATGTGTTTTATTATATATAGAGGGAAAGAAATAGATCATTTTTTAAGGCAAGGAGTTATAAAGTTAACAAATCGTTTAAGAACTAATGTGCTAGAATAGAGAGTATATCATAGCTGACAAGGTTCATCTCCTTTGTAGCAATGAAATGGCTACAAATAAGGTATTTTAACCCTGATTGAAAATTAAGAAGAATATAACAAGATGAAATGTAATGAAACTAATGCTTATATATCTTTTAATATAGATGTTAAAACTAATTTTGGGAATACTTTCTAGTAATCAACTTTGATGCCTATGATATTCTCCGTCACCAACATTGGTTAGATCTTGATTTTATTACAACATCAATTATTTTCTACCTACTTTTGGCATATGTTTTGGCTTTGAAAACCTTACTTCTATTTTTGGAGATTTTATTATTTTCTTTTAATTTTAAAAAATAAATGATTAATGGTATAAATTTGTATGACACCACCAAAAAATCATACTACAATGGAGACTTATCCTGGTAGTAAGAAGAATAGTAGAGAATCTTTACACTAATATAAGAAGAAGATGGTTACTTGATTAGAAACCACTTTTTCGGCATGTAATAAGGATACTTAGCCTCTTCATATATTTTCCTTAAAGTACCTTAGTTCCTTGTAGGGTTATACATACATATAAATCAATGAATTACTTTACTTTTTGAAAGAAAAAAGTTTGTAAGCCACTTTCTTACTTTTTAAATTTTTTCTTCAATTTCTAGTAGGATGATAAATGCTTAAAAACCATTTTTTAAGAATTAAAAATTCATTCAAAGAATACTATGTAGTGTACAATCATTCCAATAAACCATATTTATAATCAATGTCTATTGCATTTTTTTTGTTTCATTGGAGTTTTTACTTTATTTTTTAAATTATAATTTTAGTTTTTAATTGCCTTCAAGGCTCAAAAGGAGTAGAAATCAGATAGAATTGAGGAATAAAATTACAGGGTTGATGTCCTTGAGGAACTCATTCATATAGAGGAGCACATGACCATGTCCTAGACCATGCAATTTTATGAAACCATGTTTCTATGTGATTTTCAAAGAATTAGAGTGAGATCAAAGGACATAGTCATACAAACGATCATATAAGTGACTATGTCCACTCTAAAAAAACTAATTTTTAAGCTATAAAAGTATAAAACTAAGAGAAAAAGAGAGAGGCTCAAAGGAGACTTGAGGAAGCATAAATTGACAACCAAGGATAGTATAAAGAATGAAGAACAGGCAAGGAAAAACATTCGTAGTGGATTTTGCATCAATCTAAAGTAGATTTCATGAATATTAAATCAGATTTCATCATGTTTCTTTTGATTTTCTAGTTTTCCATTAGTATTGATGTTATGTTTTCTATGATTAGGAACTAAACCTTTGTTGGTACTTAGATTAGATGAATCCTGGAGTAGACCTTATAGTGATTTTATTTTAATTTAATTCATTATTTAGTTTCATTGGGATTTAGTTATGTGTTCTTAATTATTCTTGAATTAATATTGAAAGCATGTTGATTTATGTATGATTTCACTCCATTAAGATTGAAAAATCCCATGTATGAATATTTCTAGTGTAATTAAAAGGAGTTGTATGCAAACCTGGAAATAGGTTGACATAAACCCTCTAGATTAGGATCAAACCTAATACCAAAATTTATGAATTGATTAATTAAATTCTAAAGGTTTTAATAGAAAGATATTTCAATTAATCACCCTAGGATTAGGTGTTAATAGTTTTGATAAAGATATTAAATTAATTAAGGAATTCCCTCCCTCCAATAAACTATAGATTAAATCGAGCAGTGAAATCATGAATGCATGAAAAGTCCTAAGGGGGATTTGAAGTCTAGATACCATTGTCTTCTTTAAATTTTTAAAGTTAAGAATTCAATAAATGAATCAAGATGTAGAACACAGAGGAGTTCACGTAACTATTTAATAAGGGTCAACAGGACCTAAATTAGGATAAAATTAAGATACAATCTAGTGAACATTAAAATAATATGAAAAGCTTAGTTGATTAAGAGATTAAAACATAGATTAAAGGAAAACTTAAAAAATCTTTCTTCATCAAGGCTTAGAGTTTTATCTTTTAAAGGATCATGGCAAATATTTCCCCTCTAGTTTATTATTCATTCTAGTTAACCAATTGTATTAATTTATTTTAGATTATTGTTTTAATTTTGAAATTGAGTAATTATAAGCATTATAATTTTGTTAGACTAGATAATAGAAAGATTGTAAATATTAGTAATTATAGTCCTCATTAATTGACCTGTACTCATTAATACTAGTTACAACTACACTGTGTGGTTGTAGTTAAAATTAAATCACATAGACAAGTTTTTAGTGCTGTTACTAAAGATCGCTTATGGCAACTTTACAAGCTTGGAATGAGAGGCATGGTGACATGTATCTCGAAGCTCAATCGATATCCATGATATGTTGTGATATTTGTAGGGATAACACCCCAATCATGAATGTCAGGCACCAAAATATATGTGAAAGCATCCAAATTGTGTGGAGAATTGGCCTTAAGACACCCTATATAATAATACTTGTAATCTAGAGAGGAGAAATTACTATAATTTTGCATGGAATAATTATGCTTCTTTAAGATTTCTATAATTGTAGCAATAAGAAGAGTATCAACAAATTAAAGATATCCTTTTGAAATTTATTTCTTCAAATGAGGTTGCCCTCTTAAATCAAAGAACTAGGTGTTTTATCAAGAGAATATGATAACATTATGGAATGAAGATGAGCTAGAGCCTAAAGAAAAGCAGGAAATTGTTGTTCAAAAAAATTAGAAAGATGAGAAAGAGGAAGATGAAGGCAGGGATCAAAATAAGGAGGCTATCATGGAATTATTGATAGGCACCTTAAGCATAAAGGGCTCTTACTTCCTAAAAAAAATTGTTAAAGTCAATTGAAGATTTATGGGGTTTTATTATTCCTTGTTATATTGATAGTGTATTACTGTAAAGGTCATTGGTGGATTTACTTAGTTTTATTACATTGATACCTTATGTCCTTATTATCTCGCAACATATGGCTTATTTGTAGTCTATTAAACCTTTATGTGAAAAAAATGAGTGGAAGATTTTAATTATAGATCCAAGGTGAACAAGGATTTATTGAGAAGTCTAACTAAAAGACTCATAAAGAAGCTATGGTTGGGAGGCAACCTAATAATTAGGTTTTTTCTTAAAATTTTTTGATTGAGTAGTTTGTAGGATTTTTATTAGTATTTTATTTATTTTCATAGTTTTATTTTGATAGTCCTAATTTGTACTTCATATTTAATGGAGTTCCACAGGTTAAAAAGACAACATCACCCCTTACATTAGAGTATAGAAGATCTTATTAGCACTGTATAGATATTGATGACATTGGATAAGCATAGAAATCTTTTTCTATCAGAGAAGTACCAGTTATCTCACCCCCCTCTTCTTTATTTTTCATTGTTTTTGCATGTTTTGTACATTAAGGACTTTGATGATTAAGTTGATTTCAATTTGGTTATTAATTTTGAGAACGACAAGTTGATTTGTATTATGACATTTTACATATAATTTATACATATATTACATTAAATATGAATTCTTTGGAGCATTTTCATTACCCCACACATATAAAAAATCATAAGAAATAAGAAATAAAAATATTATTTTAATAAATGAGCATAAATAATTTCCTCCACTTTCTTTGTACCAATGAAAAGTTCAAAGTTAAATAGTGGCGCTAGTAGCCATTTGAAATAGTGACCTAGTTGAGTAATTGAGGGTATTCATTATAAGGTGCTTACTCTTGCATCAAAAGACTTAGTGACTTTTCAAACAAGCTTCTAAATGCTCTTATATTGTTTAAATTTAGTGTTTCATTTTTAATAAGGGGTATGAAATTATTTAAGCCTTTGTTTGGATCCTTACTTGTACAAGGGAAAGGAAAGGAAATATTGAGGGGAAAAGAAGAGAAATGGGATTTCCTTTCTCTTGTTTGTTTTCCTAATTTATCAAGGGAGATAATTGAAACTTATAAACCTTTATGCCCTTGATTATAGAACTTGTTTGTCTTTTGTTAAATAAGGATACAATGGTAATTTACTTATCTTGTCTTGCTTTGTCTTGAATTTCTCCTCCTTTCCCACCAATTTGGTGGGAAATAAATTTGGTCCAAATTTCTCTCCTATTCCTCTTCATTCTCTCACTTTCCCTTTGCTTATTTTTGTACAAACAATAGAAACCAAGAGAAATACAATTCTCTTCCTTTCTTTTCTCTTGCTTTCCTTCCATCCAAACAAAGGCTAAGTAACATGCCAGGGACATCAAGCATACAACCTACTGAAGATATACCAAAAATCACTGAGACACAACCACAACCCAATAACATCGTAGAGCAAGACACCACTACAAAAAACTACGTGAGAAAAAGCCAAAGAACACACACCAAACCAAAATACCTCGATGATTATGTTCACCAAGCCTCTGCTCGTCATTCCACTTTTGCCCTTGATTCTTCTAATATCACTTTAAAGTTTTATGGTCCTACAAGAACAGAAGGAGACAAAGACTCAAACATCCAGATTACACATACACAAAGCTACAAGGAGTTCATAGGTAATGTATGCACCACCTTCGAACCTTTATCTTATGAAACAGCAAGCAAGTCAAAAGAATGGGTGGACTTTATGGATGCACAATTAACAGCCCTAGAAGAAAATCAAACCTGGATTTTGACAAAGCTACCCAAAGGAAATCGAGCTATAGCATTAAAGTGGGTGTATAAAGTAAAACACAACCCAGACAACACTGTTGATAAACTGAAATCTGGGCTGGTAGCTAAGGGCTTCAACTAAGGCTGAGCACTATTCGGCCCGGCCCGATTACCCGGCCCGGCCCGAATTAATTCGGGTAAGGAAAATGAAAAATTCGGGTAAATCAGGCCGGGCCCAGATTACCCGAATTATTTTCGGGTAATAACGGGTAACTCCGAAAACAATTCGGGTTACC
>JANITX010000008.1:9076324-9100731 GCA_027564395.1 Erythroxylum ulei
CCAAACAATGGAAACCAAGAGAAATACAATTCTCTTCCTTTCTTTTCTCTTGCTTTCCTTCCATCCAAACAAAGGCTAAAGGTTTTAGAATTTTTCTTATATATGTTCACTTTATGCATTAAGTCGAATGGTGTGAACTTAAGTTGAAATTTAAATAATTATGAAGTGAACTTGGTTGATTTATAACTTGATGCAAGTAACTAAGTGTTTAACAATTCATTGAACTTTGAAATTAGATGAATAACAGAAAAAATCCTTATGAATGTCTTCAATTTGTTTAATGCTTTCTTAGAGTTGCTTCTTATTAAATTGAAAGCAATGATATTGATTTGCCTGAGGATAAGCAAATGCTTAAGTGTGGGGGATTTTATTAAATGCTTAATGCTCCATATTTCTAATTCCATGTTTAGTTCAATTTGTTTGTTTATTTTCGATTTTTTATTTTTTATGGTACTTAATTTATTATTATTATATTTTTAGGTCTTAATTACCTTCATAGGTCGAAAGGAGCATAAATAAGACAAAACTGAGGCATAAAATTGAAGGATTGAAGTTGTCCTTGAGGGACATGACCATGTGGAGGAGGAAATGGTCATGTCTTAAATTGTATAGCACTTTGGAACCATATTTTTGTTCAATTTTTGAAGAATTAAAGTGAGATTGAGGGACACAGTCATGCATATGGTTGTATGGGTGATTGTGTCCACCCTAAAAACTTTAATTTTTGACTTATAAAAGGAAAAAAAGACTAATAGAAAAGAGAGAGGCTAAAGGAAAGCTTATGAAAACATAAACTAATGGCTTTGGATGATAGAAAAAACGAAGAACAAGCAAGGAAACACATTTGGAATGGATTTCCATCAATTTAAAATAGATTTCATGAAGATTTAAAGGGTTCCATCATGTTTGTTTTGATTTTTTTTAGTTTTTGAGTTTTAATGTTATGCCTTCTATGCTTAGGAACTAAGCCTTTGTTGGTACTTGTATTAGATGAACCCCTTGATAGACTTGTAGTGATTTTGTTTTAATTTAATTCATTCTTTAGTTTCATTGATATTCAGTTATATTCTTAATTATTCTTGAATTAATATTGTTGGCATATTGATTCATATATGATTTTATGTCATTGAGATTGAGAAATCCAATATATAAATTGATATAGAGTAACTGAAATGAGTTGAATACAAACCTTGAGATAGACATAAATCTTCTAAATTAAGATCAATAAATAATAAATTAAATTCAGTTGTAAAATCACAATTACATAAGAAGTCTTAGGAAGGATTTGAAGTCTAAATACCACTATCCTCCCAAAGTTTAAGTACCACTATCTTCTTTGAATATTTCTTAGTTTAATCTTCATTCCAGTTAGTTAATTGTGTTAATTTATTTTAGTTTTAATTTTGAATTTGATTAATCATAAGCACCATAATTTATTAGACTAGATAATAAAAAGCTGAGAAGTACTAGTAATACTAGGGTCTATTTGTTTCTATTTATGTGTTTTGATTTTTTTGTTTTGGTTTCAAATTCACAAAAAAGACTTGCTTGTTTTAGTTTTTGGTTTGGAAAGTGATTTTTGTTTTCTGTTTATGTTTTTTAATAATATAATTTAGTATCAACTAAATATGAATTACTTAATTATTTAATATTAATTATGAATGATTTAATTAAATAATTTAAATTAATTTTTAAAAATAAAATAAGTTTAATTGAATAATTATTAATATAAGTAATTTAAACTTAAAATAATATTCAAAATATATAAATTTTTAAATAAAATTTGCTTTAATAATTGAAAATATACAAATATTAATTTATAAGTAAAAAATTAATTATTAAATTATTTATTTTAAGAAAATATTTCATTTTTATTAACAGAATAGAAAGCAACCATCTATTCCTCCTGTATTTGACTAGAGCTGTGCCGTGGGCTTGCACTTGAAAGAAGATCACACCAGGATTTACACCTTACACTTGTATGTCATTTCATTTTGTTTTTTGTTGACACTTCTGGCAGACATACAACCTCACGAATTTATAAAATGACAAAACTCGTGCATGTGACCTAGCCAGACTCTCAACGTCCTTTTCGCCTATTAGAGCCAAAAGCATACATCGACGTTAGAAATTTTAGCTTACGGTTCTTATTAAAAAAATTGTTCTTATAAAAATAAAAATTTAGTTATTTATTCAGTCCTAGATGTACTTGTCGAGTGATGCAAATTTGGTAACAGGTAAATTTAAATATGATAGCAATGGTCGTCAGATTACTATATGCCTATCATAATTGAAATCCTAATATGTACACATGAATCCAACTTTGTTTATTGTTTTGATTTGTATCACTCAACATATTGTGCTAAAGTCCAACAGAGATTTAATCAATAGCGCCACCTCGTAAGTGACGTTTAAGCATTTATTTTGTCTGATAGAAAGTGGAAAGGAATGTACCAATGTCTAAACTCTCTCTACTAAAGTGAATTAACCTTTCACCAGACCACACTCACTAAGCTAAATGATTCGGGTTAATGCGTTACTCAAAAAATATTTCGCACCTGTTAATTTGTCACTGTCATTGCGTTTAGCGCTGATACACAGTTCTGTGTTTCATGCTTAAAAGCACGTAACGTATAAAAAAATGACTGGAAGTAATATATATTCACGTGAGTGCCCTCATGATTTAAGCCAATGGAATTTTAATTAATGAGGATATTATAATGAAACAAATTAAGTTTTATTCAGTTTAACAATGAAATTAAACTATACTTTGCCCTTATTTTTAAAACAGTTTCTTCAATTATACTTGTGTTGCTTACAATATATATATATACTGATGAAGCATCCACAATAAAACGGGCTGATGATAGGAAGCACGTCATCGCTGCAGGAGTGGTAATTATTCGTGAGAGTCCCCAAAATTCAAGGGTTCTAGATACGTAGGGTGAATAATTTCCAACATATATATACATCCGAAGCAGTGAGCATATGACATATAACAGAGTCTAGTTAATTAGGCCAATAATCTTAGCTAGGCAATTAGGCCGGTTAATTAATCTCATCAGATCTATTTCAAAGATCGATCACCAGCAATCTCTCCCTCCCCCACCACTGAGAAAAGCAGAGAAACAAACTTGCATTATAAGCCACATAATGTAATTTGTCTTCTTAACGACTACTTAATCTTTTGTATTCACCGTATCAAGTCAACTTAGTTTGCATTGGCCGCAACGTGTATCACAACACACATTTTGACGTGTTCACTAAAATTTTGCCTTTAGCTTTTTCATCAATTTGATTACTTTCTTAAACATGATCGTTTGTAGAAATCTTCACACTTGCTTTTCTAATGCTACAAATCTAGTAGGGTTCTGGATAAGATTAATTTAGAGTTCAAATGCAATGCATGCCGCCCTTTTAAGGGAGTCGGTGGTAGGTAATTGAAGCCGTAACATCACCAGCCATCGTGGTTAATTGGCATTTACTCATAGGTTTGAAGAATAAGATCATATATATATATATATAGGGATTTGGTTATTATGTAGAATAATATGGTTGTAGCTAGGGTTTACCAGCAACTTTGTCAGTATCGGTCCTATCCTAGGTGTGAATGAGAACAAGCAGATTTCAAGGATTTACTTAGATATTGTAGCAGACTGACTATTCAGTTTCTGCCATAACTTCTCTCGCTGGGAGCTGGCCTACGTTACGCGTTGTCCCTTCAACTCATAACTGCGAGGAAGGGAGCCAAATTATGTGTCATTGTCACACCTCACAACCCCTATCGATTTATCTATAAATTCTAATAACGTTAATTAATAATTTAAATTATAAATTCAGAAACTTTATGAAATAAGTGATTTTGACTAATAATTTTAAGAAATAAAAATCTTGAACGTGTAGAGGTATATATGAAGTAATTCTCATATAACAGATTCAAATTGTTATAGATATAATAAAAGTCAAGTTTAATTAAACATATATTTTACATAAAGCACAAGAATAGAAGAAAACTAATAGATTCTTATCTCTATTCGGCAATTATATTGAAAGACCCGATACTGAATTGTATAACAAACCAACAAGCATTAACTAATCGTATTGACCTAATTAATTATATTGTCACCAAAGTCGTCAATACTCAATAAACAAAGATTTTATCGATGTATGAAGTCAAGAAATAAGATTAAAAATTTCGTCCACCGTAAGAACAAACGATTAAAACATCGCATGCACTTTGCCTAGGTGTTAGCAAGTGTTGAATATAACTTAATTTCTCCAACTTAAAAGGATTCAGATAGATCATTTAAGATTCAGATAGATCATGTATATCGAGAAAAGAAGAAAGGCAGGTAAAAGGGATGTTAAGTCAAATCTCTCTCTCTCTCTCTTTTGTTTTGGACATGAGACAGAATCCTGTACCTTGATTCTTAATTTCTTGTAAGTCCCGATGTAGTAGATCTTTTCTTCCTCTCGAAAGTATAATAATATACTTTCGTCTAAATCTCCAATATATTTGCACTTTGCACTTGGAAATATTTGTATACTTCATCTAATCTTTCTTTCACTGTGTCTTGTTTTTAATTTTTCGAGTTATTCAGATCTCTTTTACTGTTACTACTTTTATCTTATATTTAATCATTAACGACAATTTATACAATTCTTTAAGTAGTTCATATTAGAATATCAGGGATTAAGTGCCTGTTCAGATGGACTTATATCAGTAGAGCTTTTATCAATAAAACTTTTGTCAGTAGAGATTTTTTTAGAAGAGTTTTTCTAAGAATTTAGTTAGACTGTTTGGCTCTCATTTAAAACAGAGATTTCTTGAAAGAGTTTCATATAATAGACTGTTTTACAACATAAAAATAAAAAATATTTTTAATTTTAGCTATATTTTATTTTGTAATAAAAATTATTTATGAATATAAATATTATTTAATATATATTAAACAATATGCAAAGCGCAATATATTAATTATTATATAATTTTAAACCATATGAAACATAAATGAAAATATATCTAATCAAATCTTTTATATGGATTATAACATAAGTAAAACTAATATTAAAAATAAATATTAAAACATATAAAAGTCAAATAATATTATATAAATCTCAAAATAAACGTGAAGATGCGTTTGTGGGTATTGTGAGAATTATGTGTAAAACATATGGGCAAAAGGGATTAAAAATAGGCTCATTAATAGAAATGAAAAATCTACCTAAAATGAAAAAGTATTTTTTTTAGAAGCTTCAAATTTGAGCTTCTTAAAAGGCTATATTTTAACTACCAAAAAAGCTATATTTATTTAAAAAGTGCTCTTTCATTTTACAATCAAACATTCATTTTTCTTAAAAAAAAAAGCTTTTGTGGTGAAGAAAAAGTACTTATTCACCTTTCAAAAGCTCAACCAACATAAGCACTAATGCTTAACAAACAAACATGTCAGGAGTTAGGACTCAAATAGGGTCCAAGAAACCGCGTTGGCAAGCAAATTCCATCTTGCGGGTTTAAGAAAACGTTTTTGTGAGGTTTAGTTTAGTTTCTAAGTTTCAATGATGTATGGAACAGTTTTAATCCTCTGGAAAATCATCACTTATTTTCTTTATAGAGTTGATCAGGTCGTGCAGTAAATTATTCTTATGTTTGGTTGTCCATTGAAAAGTTCTCATATTTCTTTCGTTTCATAGTAAAACAATTCTATTGCCTATAATAATTTTGAAGGTTATGCATCTCTTTTACTGGGGTTGGAGAATATACTTTACCATTAATGAGATAAAGCCAAGGAAGAGGAAGAGAGGAGTTACTTAAACGAATCAGTCTCTTCCAAATATAGGTAGAGTAGGCACTATGTACGATTGAAATAGAGGTGTTTTCTAAATTGCAGAGCTAACATCTAATGAAAACATTGGAATTATTCAATTCTATCTCTTGCCATTAAAGACAAGTTACAAAACGAAAGTAATCCTAAGAGTGACTTGAGAAAACGATACCAAGTTGTATTAATTTACTTGTTTCACTTTCAATGTAAAATATATTTTATATAATTGTTTTCCGAAGTTTCTGTTTATATTTTGCGTGTTGTGCTTCTGTTTTTGCATTTCCTCCTTTATTTTTTTATATTACCATCTTTATTTAATCTAAAGTTTTAACTTCACAAATGTGGTCAACAAGATCACTTGTTAATTAACCAGCATATGGTTACATTTATATCCACTCTTTTCAATATGTGGAAGCTGAAAAGGCATAACACACACCAGAAATGAGACATTTAGAAAAATGTGCACATCCCTGTAGGAATATCTAAAACAAAAAGTAAGAACAAACAATAACTTAAGCGTCTTATATACTAAAACAACTACCCCAATTAGCACTAAAATAAGAAGACACACAGAAATGATTTGTAGCTGGAAAAAGTATATCCTTTGAGAGCCAACTTTAAAGGTATTTAAAGATACCGAGAGCTGCATGTCAGTATTGTTGTCTCGCGGTGCTTGAACAATTTGACTAAACTGGTAGGTACATTTGAAATATCAAGTCCAATGGTAAATTTTGAATAACGTAATCAGTTTTCTATAAGCACTTGTATTTAAGAGCTCAACACCAATATCTGCACTCATTTTGATCCCTCTGGTCATATAAAATGTCTCTGGTTTCGGTCCTGTTACACTAAAATCTTACCATGTCTTTAATATATGGGTTCATTAATTGACATACATGCCTTCTTGTAATCTAACAATCCCTACTCTAAAGTATCTAGCATATTCCCAGAATCTATAAGATTTTCTGACCATCCTAAATCATGTTATAAGACTTTTGTGTTTCGTGAGTCACAAGGTTACTTTTCTTACAATGAAAATTTTCAAAATTAAGCAATGGAGAAATTTCGACATAAATTTTAATTACTAAACCGCAAAACTCTGTTATAAAAATTAAATTCAAGGAGTTGTATCACTCTTTCTTAATTATTTTAGGAAAAAAAGTAGCATGTCATCAGTGCCCCTTTCTCTTTTCGAAATGCTAAGAACATGGGTATTGACTCTCTTTTGGTCAACCCTTTTCCTTCTAACTTTTTTTAATTAACTAATTTTTTGTTCAACTTCTCGCTTATGGCTAGACTCTCTTAAATCAATGTCTTAAAGCTTTTATAAGTGGCTCTCTTGCCCTCATTCTTCTTCTCATTTGGCCGCACATCATGTTCCCAAGTGCTAGCTCTCCACCATATTCTCTCTATTTCTCATAGTTACTTTACGGTACCTATGTCAAGTCTTAAAAGGGCTTCCCCCTCTGCTCCACTAGCTGCCTCTTCTTCCAAAGTTATGCCTATCTCCTTTTCAACTACTTCCTATCCACCCTAACAAAACCTTAGAGCAAATTAGTTGGAGATGCTAGCCCAACGGAAAAACTCAAATACATTCCATAATCTTTAAATGGTATTGCCTAGATAATCACTCCACCTATTGAAGTCTTACTTCCCAGAGTTGCTAAATAGATCTCTACCTTGATGGGGGTCTTTACTGATAAAAGATCCTCTTTCCCCATATGCAAAGTTGGAGATCATGTATGGAACTTCACAAACTTTAGATGAAGCATATTCCTCTATGGATTGATTTTCACAATATATTTTGAGTATTGGTCCTCCATAAGACTTAGTTACATGACAAGTTGGATTGGGAGGCCTATATGCCTTGACAAAACCACTACAAATCTTAAGATGATGAGTTTTGCCAAGATCTACATTGAGGTTGATAGTCCAAAGGAACTACAAATAGGCTAAAATAACCAGAGATAATGGAAGTTTAGTGGATATATAGATCATGCTGAGTTATCCATGAAAAATTGGAAACAACTGCAAGAGAAAAAGATGGAGTCTAATAAGTAATTAGGATTTAAATTGAGCTAATAGGTTTGGAACAGAAGGAAATAAGGATATAAATGAAATCAACACAAGTTTAAATGTTTGGATGGTTGTTGAATCAACATAACTACCTCATACTTCCATATGCATAGTAGAGGATAAAACCATGTAATAAGAAATGATACAAAAGATATTAAAGAATAATCATTTGGAATTGAGCTACTATAAAACTCCTACAATAGTCTTTAACCCAACCAAAGGCAGTTAAAAACATTAATGATGTTGCAATGTGTTCACCACCATCTTTGTCCCCTGTAGATGAAGAGTTTAGTCTTATAATAAAGAGGAAACCACTTAGAAAACCTGAAATTAAGGTCAAACCTAGCCCTTCTTCCACTACTAAACGACCTTGGTATAGAACATTAGATAAATTAAATGCTTAAAAAACATAAATTTATCAAATATATTTTTTCTGTTAGGAAGTATTTTATATTAGGCATTTTGGACATAAAAATAAAAGGTCACTTGAAGGAGAGAACCTATTTTTTGGATAAATGATGGACTATGTTGACCAATCACTAATTGCATTTAAAGGTAGGATAATAGTGGCATTTGATCATACTGAAGTTTAAATTATTCATTCTCACTTTTCAGATATACTAATCCATATTCAAGTAAGAATTCCTAGAACTAATAGTTTGCTTGATGTTATATTTATCTACACATCCAACTTTTCATTCCATAGAGCTCAATTCACTCCCTAGACCTTGCATAATATTTGGTGAATTCAATAACACTCTCTATACTAATAAGGCAAAAAGCGTCATAGTATAAATCAAGTATCCATTTTTAACAAAGAAAACTTAAATTAATTTAATTGTCATAACTATTTGCCTAAACAAATAAATTCACAATAATAACCAAATTTATAATTAATCAACTTGATCAATCTTTTTTTAAAGCTAAAATGTTTCCTAAAATTGTTCCATATTAAGCTACTTATAACAAATTTGATAAGCTTAACAATTAATGCCTTCACCCACATTTAAGTTGTGCATTACCCTCAGTGCACATACTTGTAAGAAAAATGAAAACATAGAAAAAAATTGTAAAGGAGATAAGGATAAATGGTACTCTCTTGATAATAAAATAATCTTTAGCCTTATCTAATGCTATCAGTATTTGTTTTGGGTCAATGAAATCTAATATCTATTCTAGCTTGTATGGATGCTCTATAGTTGGAGTAATATTTGCTATATAACTTATAAATTCCATCAATTATCAACCAAAATAAGATAATAATATCCATCATCTATGACTTTAAAATTTTTAAAGGAAAAACACATGTAGTAAACATCAACATCATCGAAAAAAAGAAAAAATAAAGATCCTAGAAACTAGAAATTTAAAATAAATATAGCTAAATCATTGGATTTCCTCCTAACAAGTGTTTCTTTATGAGTCTTTAAGTTGTACTTAGTCACTAAGTGGAGCTACTCATTGAAGGAAATTGTGTGGATTTTCTCCATACTATCATTCTCAAAATAATGCTTTAATCGCTATCCATTGATCATAAATGGCTTCCCATCCTTTCCTTCAAATTGAATGGTGTCGTAGGGTCATACTTTCATATTCAAGAGAGGTCTAGGCAATTAAGAATTTTAATTCATATAAAAATAATTTAAAATGGGAAGTAAAAAGTAAAAAATTTTATCCCAGTTTGAACTCCCTTTGTAGGATTTTTTATCTTGGAATGCCTTGGACTACTTCTTATATATTTAGGCATTTTCAGAGGATTCTCTTCAAAACTCACTAATCTCATTCAATTATATAAACCTCTTTATGCCAACCAATTTGAGTACAAGGTTAAGTTTCTTTGATGCCCATAAAGTTTGTTAAAATTAATAAAAAAGGAGACATCCCTACTGGAGATTCAAAACCTGTCATATAAGCCTAAAGAGCACTATCAAGTTTCAATCACCAATCCTTTTTAGAAGTATTAACCATTTTGTCTAAGATTTGTTTAAGCTCTTGGTTAGACATTTCGACTTGGCTACTTATTTAAGGATGATAAGTAGTGGAAGTTTTGAAAATGCACCTATTCTTTTTCAAGAGGGCTTTAAGTAATTTTATAAGTGGATATAATTTTTTTTAGTGATAGCATAAGGTATATAAAATTGAGAGATGATGTTCTTCTTCATAAATTTAATGACACTAGCACCAGTGTTGTTAGGCAAAGCTACAACTTTACTTCCATTAAGATGTAAGTATTGCTAGAGGATAAATGATATGACCCCATAAAGTCTATACCCTATATATTGAAAAGCTCTAAACCTAATAACATGTTCTATGAAATCTTATTTCCTTTTTTGATATTTCATGTCCCCTTACATAGGTCATATATAGTCATAAAGCTCTTAAAATCCTCAAATAATGTAGGCTAATAGAACCTACATTGCAAGAATTTAGCCATAATCTTGTCATCACCATGGTGTCCTCTATAGGAAGATGAGTGGAATTAGTATAAAATATGTATCATCACCTTCTTAAGCACACATCTCCTTATAACCCATAACTTGAAAACCAGAAGAAAAAAAATCTTTCTAATTGTAAAATTTTATTTTTAAGATGGATTTTTTTTCCTTCGATGATATGAAATATTTGTAGGGAAAATTTTTGAGACAAGGAAATTTAAGAAATTTTCAAAACATGAGGCTTCATTATGTTAAATAGCCCAAAGCCTCTCATTGGAAAATCATTCATCTATATGTTCTTTATCTACATGATCTCCTTTCTTCAGTCTCAACATATCTACCATTAATTTCTTTGACTCTTTCTTGCATTTTATTTCCAAGTTAAATTCCTACAAAAGAAAATTCCAATAAACGTGTCTTAGTTTAACATCCTTTTTTAGATAAGAGATGTTTCAACATTGAATGATCAATATAAGAATTATGACTAGAATTTCTTTCTTAGTGGTACCATAATTAATCTGGGAATCATTAATAACTTTGTTAGAACAATATTCAACATAATGTTTTTATCCTTTTTTCCCCCCTAAAATAGCCCCATTGCATAATCATTAGCATTACACATTAGCTTAAAAGGGAAGTCCCAATTATGAGCAACCATGATAGGACCCAAAGTTAGCCATTTTTCTACCTATTAAATTCAATAAGAAATTCATTAATAAGCTCAAAAGTAGTATATTTTTACAATAACTAACAAGAGGTAGCTTTCTTATAGAAATATTTTATAAAATGAGGGTAAAATTTAACATGTTTAAGAAAACTACATACTGTATAGACTAAAATTGGAGGTGGTAATCTGTCTATATTTTCCATTATAGCATAATCCACTTTAATCCCTTTCACAAAAATCATTGTCACTAATACTATTCCTTCTTGTACCATACAATGACATTTTCTTAATTAAGCACTGAGTTTGTGTCTTCACATTTTTGCAAAACCTATTTCAAATTACATAAGCAAGCATCAAAGGAAGACCTAAAAATAAAAAATTCACCCATTAATATCATGAATGATTTATTCACCATATTAAAGAAAATAACCATTATACATTATTGGAAAGTAGCTAGAGTGTTGTACAATCCAAAGGCCATCCTCCAATAACTGAAGGTACCATAAGTAAATAAGTGAAGGTACCATAAGTAAATGCAAAGTTATCTTCTTTTGTTCTTATCATGTAATAGGGATATGTATATATCCCTAATATCTATTAAGGAAGCAATGAAAGTCATATCTTTCCAATCTTTTAGGAAAGCAAACAAGCCACTAGCACTTCAATCAGTAAGACTGAGTTGATAAACAATAAAAGGAAGTGATCCTTCTAAATGGAAAAACAAAACTTCATATAACTAATTCACATCCTACACCTAATAATAGTCATAATGAAGATCAACTCATCTTTCTCATTATTTACTACAATTATGCCTCCTTTATTTGGTATAACAAACATAGTAATCACTAAAGAGTTATCAAAAATAGGGTTGATGTTTCATATATAGAGGGGTTCAATTATCTTAAAATGCACAACTTCTTTCGTATTTCAATTAAGTCATCATTTTTTTTTCTATACTGGGCTTAGATTGTCTTCTATAAGGATTTGATGGAAACAAAAAAGATGGAATAACCTTATGAATATCTAAGATTGTCCTTACAATCATCATCTTTTGCTCTTGTGGTATCCAAAGCAACTTATCTTCCTAAACAAAACTTAGAAAAGAAGAAATAATTACTTGATAAATATTATTTTCTTCTAAATATACGTAACATAAGTGAGGAGGCCACTACTTCAAATTAAGTAAAAGTGTTTCTTATATGGATGACAGTGTTTTAGGCTTTTCTTCGCCTAGGTCTTCAAAAACATGAGAAAATCGGGGTCTATTGCCTTCGCTCTCCAACCTACAAGCATAATCCACAAGGTTTGAATCCTTATCTTTAACATTAAGTCTTAGAGCTAAACATGTTTCCAAAGGGTCATTGTAAATAATTTAGGTATTTCATCATGCACCATAGAATTAACAACATCCATTTTGTAACACTCATCATTAAGGGCAACCTTTTCAAAGCCTTAAACTTCTCTATCTCCCTGCCCACTCTCAATGTCAACCTACCTTTATCCACATCAATTATTACCCATCTAGTAGCCAAAAATGGTCTCTCTAAGATAATGGAAACCCTAAAAGACGTATCAGTTAGTTAGAGCAACATTGATTTAGGATTGAATTCCCCTATTACAAGCTTCCTAAAAAGAGATAAAGGTATAAGAATAATACTTTCATCTAAATCATATAAGAAATTATAAATAATGGAAGCACTAAAGTGACATAAAATAACAAAACTCTATATATTCTTTCACTTTAAAAGTAGCTTTTTTGCAACACTTAGCTATACTCTTCAATTAAAGGTCCCATAACACACTTCTCTAGTTTGTTATCATTAGAGATGATTTCACTTAAAAAATTACATATGATGACATCTAGTCTTATGCTTCAACAAAAAGGATGTCAATATACAACTTCTTGAAGATATCAAGGAATTTCTTGAATTTGTATTCAATATCTAAGGGTATGGAATGAGGATCACGTAAGGTTTGACAGTGGGTTAAGGCTTCACCTCAAGACTAATGCTGGATTGAGAATAAATTGGTGTTGATGTGTTTCTATTCACTTTGTCTTCTTAAGGCTTGTTTAACTTTTGCACTTCCTCTTTTTTATTAGTTGCAACACACATTATATGTTTTGATAGTCCTTAATATGATGACTACACTTAATCTCTTAAGTTTAACTTTATGTTACTAAGATGCTTTCTATGAACTCTTTCACCTTTCATCTTGCTTCATTTGTACCTCTAAGTTTTGAATGGATTCAAAATTTAAAATTTCTTCCTTTTTAACTTGGCTTAATTAAGACTTAAGTTTCTCTCTAAATCATCCAAGTTTCCATCGATGGAAGACATATATTGCTTAAATTTCTCTTCCATCCCTTTTTTATATAAAGATGGTGTTTATTGAAATAGACATCCTTTTTAAAACCTAAGTGGTCCTATAAGTCTACTTACTCTAGCTCCTTACTCTTTTCTCCTTATAAAAGAATTTAAGATGATTTATCTATTTTGTCCTATAAGTATTAGAGAAAATATTGTTTTTAACCCCTGGTTTTCCCTTATAAGAAATCTTATAATTTATATCTTTATAGCAATTTAAGGTCGACTTACACATTTATGCGCGCATGGGATTGCCATCTATACATCTCCATTACCCATGTCTTTGTTTAATAATATATTCATCCGATTGGAGATATCCATAACTTATGATTCCAAGTTTGAAGATGCTTAAACCTCATAAAAGGAAGCTTTTGATTTTTCCCTTACAACCTTAGTTGATGAATTCTTAGCCAAGGTCTTAATGATCTCCCTAATATTCGTACCAATTTTTGTAGAAATGGTCCCTTTTATAACTGTGTTAACAAAGTCTAACATGTGAAAGTGATATCTTCACAGAAGAATTACATAACCAATTGTAGTGAATATTAATGGTATAGACATTGGCTAAGCAAAGCCCTATGTCTCTCCTATGCTTCATGTGATGCTTCTCCCTCTTTTTATGTAAAAATCTTAAATTGCATTCTTAGCTTAGTGATCTTATTTGAGGGGAAGAATTACAACAAAAAGATGCTTGATCTCACTCTTTAAAAAGACCCATATTGATCAAAAGTAGTTATATCCTCACTTGACCTCTCATACAATAAGGAAGGCATATAATCTAGAGCTCATCCTTAGTAAGGCCATTCATTAGAATTTCGAGGTCATATAATAAAAATGGTGTATTCCCTATGTAATCCATTAAAAATAGGGAGCAACTGAAGATGGATTTGTTTTAACTCATAATTTCATTAAAAGTTATACCCTGAAGATGAACTATAATAAGGCTTTGACTTAATGGAGATTTGTTTAGGGTTTTAAACAAAAAATGAGCATATTAAATAGGTGCTTAGGAATTAACAGATATAAACCTAGAGATGTTGACAAGTTTTAAACCTAAAATGGACATATTAAAGAGATGTCTAAAAATTAACAACTGACAAACCTAGACAGGGATACAAATTTTAAACAAATTTAAAGATCTAAGTGAGGTATTTAAGAATTAACAATTACAAATCTACAAAGATATCTAGAATTATAAATAAATATGAAAAATCCTAGAGAAGTATCTATAAACTAACAAAATGATGATCCTACATAGGTATCTAGGTGTTAACATTGAAACAAAAAACCTAAATGGGTATCTAAAATGAAGATCTGTAGAGATATATAAACATTTAAAACTAATATTAGAAACCTTAGACAGATATATTAACATTTAAAATTACCACTGAGGATACTAGAGAGTTATTTAGGAACTTGTAACTGTAAAAATAGAGAGGTATCTAGTGTTTTAAAACTAAAATGAAACACATAAAGAGGTGCATAGGGTTGTGGATTAAGAAGAAAAAATATGGTGAAGTATCAAACATTTGACTTGGCCAGTACTTTGAATTACATAACATAACTGGAAATGAATTCACATATATGTTAAAAGAAACCAAACACGTAAATCTATTTGGTTTATCTTTGAAATGTCGTCACATTATGTTAATAAAATTTAGGGTATTGAGCGTGATAAATTGGAATATACTGCATATTTTAGAAGTACTCACTTGTCAATTCTTCATAAATTAAAAGTCCTTCATCTTTAGCATTTATCCTTATGCTATTTTCTCAACAAAAGTTAACATTTCAATAATGATGAAATAATTGCAAATGTGCTACTTACAAACTTAAAAAATGATCCTACACTATGACATTTATCACTGATGGTATGAAAAGATGATTTCTTTTTACATTTTCTACTTTAGAAGAGGTCTTTTGAATTTTCTTATATACTCAAGTTCTCAATCATTTTATTTGAGAACATTTTTATTTTCAAAGGTTATTTTCATAAAATAAATTTAAAATTTGTATATAACTATTAAAATTTTGTATGATTAATTTGACAAGTATTGCATAAATGAAAATATTGATCTTTACATTTTCACTCTTTCTAAATATATTTCGACTTAACAAAAAAAAAAGTAACAACCTTATTACTAGAAATGGTATCACCTATCACTAGAAATTGCCCTGTAAACAACCTTCTCAATTAGTGTGAACTGGCCATCACTTCCTACCTATTTTAGCAAAACCACCTATTACATCCTTTCCTACCTTCCTATTTTAGTCTAACAGTTATTGTTAATGGTAACATAGCAGAGAGCAGGAAGAAAAAACCCCCTCTAGACTCCCTTCATAAACTTCAATCCAAGGACTCCTTTTCACCTCAAAACTCTACCAAACTACTTGATAACATAGTTGTTACTGAGGTACATCACGATTTGTAACCTAAGAATTTAAAACAAAGTTAAGTGGTGGTCAGATATCCTGATTATTTTTGAAGTTTGTAGTATATTAAACCATATAGAGAAAAAGCTCCTATATCCACTCCTCCTGAAGTCGTTCAATAGGGAGAAAAGAAATGGTAGGCTATTTCATGGAAAAAAAGATTGAATTTTTCCAACGATGCAACAATAGGCCAATAAAACCTAGAAAAGATAGGGGATTGTTAAAACCTTTGTGAATGAAGATGATTTTTCATCTTCAAATTCTCTTACGAGGAATGGCAGGCCCCTAACATGTCTATGGAAGGCCTTTATTGACTAGGAAATGGGTTCCATGGTTTTTTTTTCTTGGATAGAACAAAATTGAATAGAATCCCCATTTGGGTTAATTTCCACCTTTTTCCCTTAATAAAAGTCCCTGTAGGACTAGATGATAAAATGACTAACCTGAGTAGAATTATATTCCCACAAATATATGTGGAAGTGGAAATTTAAAATGAGCTTCTAAAGCATCTGAAGATAATGAAACTAGATGATAAAGGTACAAGATAATGAAACTAGATGATAAAGGTACCCTTATGAAAGACATAGTGGAAGTATCTTATCCTTAGAGAGCATTGAAGAAGGGAACTTTCAAAGACTAGAGACTTAAAAAATTCAAATAGGGCAACACCAAGATCTTCAGGAAGCCTAATACAGCTAACATAAACAAATGAGAACATAGTTACCACCTCAAAAAATCAGGTAGTACAGACTAAGCAATAATAAACTAATAAATTATAAACCTAAATAATAGATCCAATCTTAACATTAAAAAGCCTAATGGAGGTTCACTATAAGGAGACGATGATACTATATTCCAATATTTAGAATTTATGATATAAGGAAACACTCAACTAATAGGAAAGAAAATGAAGATAAATATAGGAAGAATAATAAGGCTAATAAAGTAGTTGAACTCTAATAAAATTGAATTCCCAAAAGCTCAGGTATAGAAATTAGTACTAGTGGTTGTAAAACTAAGAAACAAAAAGAAACAAAGCCAAGCATTAGGATGAGCTTGTTAGTATGGAATGTTAGGGGTTAAAATTAACGAAATAAAAAATTTGCTTTTAGAGACATTCTAGGTCTGAAAAAGAAGTCTCATGTTATTGGCCTCATAAAAAACAAAATAAAAGTTAAGCAATTCCACAAAGGATTGCCTTTTTTGTAAAAGCATTGGATTAATAATAGTAACCATGCAGCTCATCCAAATGGAAGAGTTACATTGTCTATTGATCTATCCTCCTATAGCCTCGTACACTGGAGCTACGAAGAATAATCTGTTCATTTTGAATTGATCCTTAAGTAGAAAAATTATCCTCTAGTAGTAACTATAATTTATGCAAGTAATTGGTAAGTACTATAGAAATTCTTTATGGCTAGAATTGAATATATCAAGAACCTTAGTAAACTATCTATGTTTATTAGTAGGCGATTACTACTGCACAATGTCTTGTACTTAAACACAAGGTAATAGTAAAGGAATCATGTTTATATAGCATAAGCTCATTTATATGACTATTAGCTTATATATAGAGGATTTAAAATTTGATGGAGCCTTTTTTTTACCTAGAGTAACAACCAGAATGGGAACAAGCTACTTCAAAGGAAATTAGATAGATGCCTTATTAATAGGAATTATTTAAGAAAATTGCCTAATAGTTACACTCACTTTGGGAATTCCTTAATCTCCAACCACTCTTATTTTATGGTTGATTTGGATATAAGATCAAGAATTAGTAACGCCTCATTTAAATTTTTTAACTCCCTGTTCTATCACCCCATGTTTGATCATACAGTTTCTTATGGAATATATCTCCAAGTTAGAGGCTCTTAGGCTCATTAGTATGTTCAAAAACTTAAAAGGATTAAGGCCAAATTTAAGCAAAATTTGAGGAACAATCTTGACCCTTCGATCCAAAATAAGAAAGAAGTCCTTGATGCAATGAATAAGGCTTAAGAAACCTTAGTACTTTATCCTATAGGTACTTCACTAACGGTAGTAGAAAAGGCTAAGCTTAAAAATTTTTACAATATCTTGGACATTACAACTCCTAATCAAGACAAAAGGAAAGAATTCTTTGATTATAAGAAGGAGATAAAAAAATCTAAGTATTTCCATAGTGTAATCAAATACAGGAGAAATAAAAATAAGACCTTTTCTTTGAAGGATTATAAAGCAAATAGTTTCAATGGTCAATGCAAACTCAAGGAAATGACAAAGGAACATTTCAACAATATCCTAGGGAAGACTAGTCATCTTTCAAACTTGCTTTAGGAGCTTAAAGATTCACTAGTAGGATCCTTCGCTCCTCATCACATCTTATAGTTGATCAAGGATGTTATAATAGATGAAATTAAGGCAGTACTATTCTCACTTCATCCAAATAAAGCTTCAGGGACAAATGAATTTAATGTTATATTTTTTCAAAGAACCTAAAAAGAGAGAGATTCAATCGTAATCAGTACAACTTTGGAATTCTTCAAGAGTGCAAGATTATTGAATTAGTTGAATAAGACCTATTTGTTCTTTGTTCCTAAGACTCCAAATTCTTCAAGTATGAATGATTACAGACCAATTTTCTATTGTAATATGTTATATAAATTTATTTCAAAAGCTTTTGGCTAATAAACTAAAAATTACTCTTCCTGACGTTATCAACCTCATTTAATGTTCATATATGCATGAGAGGACTATAACATACAACATAATGCTGGCACATAAGGTTTTCGAAGGATATAACACCATTTATGCCTTATAGATTGAATTTGTCAAAGCATTTGACAATGACAATTGGAAGTTCATTTTAAGCTCCTTTCAATTGCTTAGATTTCCTAACAAGTTCATAAATTAGATAAGAGCATGCATTTATTGTTACTAGGGAACTATCCCAACGCTCAAAACTGGCTAAGGTCTTAGATAAGGAGACCTTTTGTCTTTATAATCATTTGTTGTCACAATGGAAATTCTTACAAGAATTACCAATGTAAATAAGACCATTAGCTTCAATTTTGGTTATATCCTAACTTATATTTGTTGATGATCTCATTATGCTCGATGGTATAGATGTAAATTCAATAAATGTACTTATCAAATCACTAGAAAAGTTTAAAGAAATCTCATGTCTATCTTATAACCCTCTAAAAAGCTCATACTATATGCCCATCTCTTCTTATACTGGTGCAAGTTCAACAGAAATTTCCACAGGACTGGAAACTAAGCTTCCTCCTTTCAAGTATCTAGGAGTTCTAATCTCTTCAAAGAGATTAAGCTTATCTTAATACACCCCCATTAATAAACACTATTGAAAGGAGGATCTTATCTTAGTGCAATTCTCTCTTATAGAGAAAAATTACAGCTTATAATCTTAATTTTGGTAATTTACATACCTATTATACTAAAATATGGTATTACCAAGTGAAGTAAATCACTTGTTAATATAGAAATCACGTAAAAATATATCGAATACACAAGAAGGGGGGTTGAATTGTGTAATCTTTTAAAAAATATTAATCTTTTGAGATTTCTTGAATTTCTTTACAAAATTCAAATGGTCACAAAAACACTTTACTAAAGTTGATAAGTAATGCAATTGTACGTAATATTATCTACTCGTCTAATAATAAGAAAATTAAAAGATAAAGGTTAGAGAATAGACGTCGTAATTTTATACTAGCTCACCCCAAACCTTAGGCTACATCCAGTCCTTAGAGTTTGTATGAGATTTCACTAAACTCTTCAACTTTATAAGTATTCTTTCTACACTTCCAGAGCCTCTTCAGGTCACTCTTATAAAGAATTCTTTATCTGCTATCTTAGCCTCTCCAAGCTCTAGCCTTTCTTTCTTTCTCTAGGAAAGATATTTTTGAGCTTCTTGTCACAGTAGTATTCGCTCTCCTTCTTTTGCACTTTGAATACAGAATTTCTCTAAGTATTGTACAATCAAAATTTTCTCATTTAAAAGCGTTATTTAGTCTTTGACTAGAACTAGTATTTATAACCTAAGTCTCCAACTGTCTTCTTGAGAAACTGCTTTTTGAATCTTCTAGAAACCGTTATTAGTTGAGTCCTATAACTAACTCCAACTAACTGACTAACATTCTAGAATATCTTCCTTTTGTATTGTCTAGGATAATAGTTCTTCTGTTATCACGTTTCGTCTTATATTGTGCTTCGTCTGGTGTTGCGTTTCGTCTGGTGTTGTGCTTCGTCTGGTATCATGTATCGTCTGTTGCTCATGTATCATCTAGGATGACTAAGTGTTACTTTCATTTTTCTGCACGCTTAACAGACTTGTTAAAATAGTTCATACATTTCTAAGATTATTATTATTTGATTGTCGTCAAAATTAATAGAAGTGAAGTCTTCTTGACTTAACACCAAGAGGTACAATAAAGGAGCTAGATAGAATATAAAGGGTTTTAAGTTGGAATGGCACAAGTAATACCATTAAAATCCCAAGTGTACGATGGAACATAATATGTTTACCTAAAATGCAAGAGGGCTTTGGATTGAATTTAACAAGAATAGTACCCAAGAGACTCAGAGGAAAAAGGTTGTCGAAAATATATACAGACAAAAAAAAACTTGTAGGTGAAATGAATCCATTCTCACTACTTGAAAAATCAAAACATATGGATAGTGAAGCCTAAACACTCATAATCTAAATTATTTCAATTCATCCTAGGCATCAGATCTTTAGCTCATCCTCATATGAAGTCCAAAATTGGTAATGGAGAGATCATTGACTTTTAGTTTGATATTGGCGCTCTATAAGTCCTTAATATACCATGAAAAACTTCCAAACACTTAAGTTTATTGTTCCTCTCAACACCAAAGTCAAATCCATCATCTTGAACGTTTCCTAGTCATGGCCTTTTTATTCTAGAGGATTTCAAAATATCATCTACAATTGGCCTCATTATTCTCACAATAGTAACACTAATGAATGCTTATAATGACTAGTGGATAGGTTGTAACATCCCGTTCCCATACAAAGGGTTAGAACCCAAAAATACGGTACATGTGAGATCAATGAGAGATTAAGAAAATTTCATTTTCATGCTTATGCATATTGTTAACATATACGCACGTATATGTAAATTTTTGCACACATTAAAATGACTATACATGCATTCATTGACAATTTCCAAGTATAATTGATTATAAAGGTGATTATGTGATAATTGTGAATTGATTATATTGAAAATCGAGGTGGGAATGTGTGTTTTGATTTGGAATTTTTGGTGAATTTTTGGGGAAAATTTTCAAAAATGTTGGGTATTATTGGACTAGGAAAAATGTCAAGTGGCAAGACAATTGATAAATAGTAGTAGAATTTACCGTCCTATGATAATGAAAATTTTGATAATTGACTCTGGGATTTATTTACAAGTGTCATTGAAAATTGAGAGAAAATTGGATTAGAAATTGGAGACTTTTAGACTATTTTTTAATAAGGGTCCAAATGGGACCATTGGAAGGTGACAAGTGGCAGTGACAAGTGTCACTACCACTCACCACTCCTCCCTCTCACGGTCCTTTCACTTGAAAGACCAAGTAAATGGTTTTTGTTTCATTTTAACTCTTGCTTTTCTCTTCTTCTTTGTAACTTCTCCATTTTTTCTCCAAGTTTTTTCTCCTTCTTCATGATTTTTGTTACCGACCATCACCAACGTTACACCTTGCTTTCATCTATTAATTGGTACTTCCATTTTGTTGTTTCTCCCATTTGCCACAAGAAAAACCTAGCTTAACCACCTACAAGATGAAGATTGCGTGATGCTTAGGAGCTAGGACTATGTGTTGATTTTGAATAATTGGAGCTAAATCAAGTAAGTGGCTTGTAAATCTTCATGGGTTGTGTTTAATGAAGCCTTTAGGATGATAGTTAGAGGTTTACTGATATGAAATGGTGTTGTGTGTCTGGTGAATGTGAGTGATGAATGGTTGATTGGAAGAGATGGCCAAGCTTAGGATAAGTTTAAAGCAGGAGGAACCTAATTGTATTGTTGCTACCTTCAGAGTGAGACTGATACTCAGAGAGAAGGTTAGGGAGTTACAAGCACAGGATGCAGATTTGAGTAAGCTTCGAGAAGAAATTTAAAATGGCAAGAAATCTAAAGTGGTAGTGAGGGAAGATGGACTTATGACTGTAAGGAATAGGCTTTGTATCCCAAATGTCAAGGAGGTGAAGGATGAAATACTAGATGAGGCACACAATGCACCTTATACTATGCACCCAGGTAGCACTAGGATGTACAGAGATCTAAAAGAGTATTTCTGGTGGGAAGGCATGAAGAGGGATGTAGCAGAATATGCAAGTAAGTGTCTAGTGTGTCAGCAAGTCAAGGCTAAACACCAGGCACCTTTAGGTAAGTTAAGGCCATTGTCTATTCCTGAGTGGAAATGCAAAGAGTGACCATGAATTTTCTAATGGGTTTGCCCAAGACTAGCAAGAAACGTGATGCCATATGGGTTATTGTCGATCGTTTGATGAAGTCAGCCCATTTTCTAGCAATTAAACAGACTGATTCTCTACATGTGCTAGCGAAGAAGTACATTGATGAAATAGTGAGACTGCATGGAATTCCTGACTCTATAGTTTCTGATAAAGATCCTCGGTTTACTTTGAGATTTTGGGGAAGCTTATAAGAGGCTTTGGGAATCAAGTTGAGTTTCAGCACTGCTTTTCATCCTCAAACAGATGGTCAATCTGAGAGGACCATTAGGAATCTTGAGGGAATGCTCAGGGCATGTGTGATGGATTTCAAAGGAGCTTGGGATGAGCATTTGCCATTGGTCGAATTTGCTTACAATAATTCGTACTATTCGAGCATTCAAATGGCTCCTTACGAAGCATTGTATGGAAGGAGATGTAGAACTCCAATATGCTGGGATGAAGAAGGAGAAAGGAAATTGATAGGGCCAGAGTTACTTCAGATGATAGTAGACAAGTTCAACTTAGTTAAGCAACGGCTTAAGGCAGCTCGGGATAGAATGAAGAGCTACAATTAAGACGTCTCCTTGGAAAGGAGTCATGAGGTTTGGCAAGAAGGGCAAGTTGAGCCTGAGATATGTAGGTCCCTACGAGATCATTGAGAGGATTGGACCACTGGCCTATAGGTTGGCGTTGCCCCCAAAATTATCACAGATACATGACGTCTTTCGTGTGTCCGTGTTGAGGAGGTATACATCGGATCCCTCCCACATCATTCAGACCACTTAGTTTCAGTTGAGAGATGATCTAAGTTACGAGGAGATTCCAGTGGAGATTTTGGAAACCAAGGAAAAGGTCCTCAGGAACAAGATAGTTCAACTGGTCAAAGTCCTGTGGAGAAACCATTATGTGGAAGAGGCCACGTAGAAGCCTTTGGAAGCCATAAAGAAAAAGTATCCATAACTCTTCAATGACTCAGGTAAGAATTTCGAGGACGAAATTCTTTTAAGGGGGAGAAATGTTAGCCCGCGAATTTTTTTCTTGATGAATAAGCATGATTTAAATTAATTTTGAGATCTTGATAAATTAATTTTTTTGAAGTAATTAGCAAGTCAATGTTGGTAGGATTTTATTACATGGGTTAGTTAAATTAAAGTGTTAAGAGTGTATAGCATAAAGGGCATTTTAGGCAAGGCATTTAAGGATAAGGATTATAAGGCATGAGGGAAGGTGCAAAGTGGACATTTTATGCTCATTAAGGGTAAAAAGGGGAGAAGAAAGGTTGTCTTGCATTGAAGAGGAAGCAAAAACGTGAATGAGAAAAAGAGAGAAGGGAGAAGCACGAAAAAGAGAGAGAGAAGAGAAAATAAGGGAGGTCAACTAGGTTTCATCTTTTCTTAGCCTTCAAGAGAGATTTGTGAAGTTATTCAAGAAGAGAAAAAGGAAGAGGAAGAAAAGAGCTTTCTTTTGAGCCAAGAAACTCATTATTTGGTCAAGATTCAAGGTAAGTGCATTTTGAATCTTTTGACTTTTTGGAAGGGTTTTAGTCCAAGAAGCATAAAAAATGCATAGGTTTAAGCTTTTTAGGATCAATTTTATGAATATGTTTCTTTAGGTTCTCAATTTGAATTTCTATTGAATGGAAATTTTGTCATTTATGAAGGAAATCAAGAAGGGGATCAAGAGAGGGAAGAGGAGCAAGAGAACATTTATTGCTTCTTGATTGAATTGAGAAATTGCTATATGTTTGATATATGAAGTGTGTTGATGATTTATGAAAAGACTTTGAAAATGATTTTTTTAAGATATCATGTTTATGGAAATAACTTTCGAAATATCTCATGTTCATGAAAAACAAGTTTCCAAAATGTGCCATTTAGGTAAACTGTTTTCAATTCATGAATTACACGTTATGTGGATTTAGTGTAGTCCATTCAACTATGTCACGTGCACGTTGACCAAGTTAAAGGCTTCTCCCACCTGCTCGTTAGTGGCACGGATCTCCTTCATAGGCTCCTTCATGTTTATGTCTGCGCAAAACCACTATATGGGATTGCGATAGCATGTCAAGTTTACGACTACACAAGACCATTATATAGAAATGTGTAGTTCTTCATGTTTATGGAT
>JANITX010000008.1:9200425-9213460 GCA_027564395.1 Erythroxylum ulei
ACGATCGCGACTAGTCGCGCTCACGAACTTGAGCACGTGAGCGCTACTAGTCGCTATCGCGACCTTGCCGATTTCCTGATCTGAACATCTTTCACTCTTTTGGTCATAACTTTTTCGTCCGACCTCCAAATGACCTGATTTTTGAAGCATTGGATTCGTAACACATTCCTCTACCTCTACATAAAAATATAGAGCTTTTGGTATTAATTTCAAAAAGTTTGATGGATTCAAATTTGAGGGGTTTGTTAGGAAGAGTATGAATTGGATATTTCAATGAACATGCTTCAGTATTTTGAGGATATCGTGATCTATAAAGCTAAAATGAGATGATTCTTGTCTCTAAATAAACTAGAGACATAGAGCTACAAATTATCTGAAGGAATTGAATTTTAATTTAGTCTCTAAGACCTTCATTTTTAGGACAGAAGTTGAGAATAGTGTGCTGGTTTTTCTTAGAACAGTCCGAAAATGGTTAGGCTATAACTTTTAGATGTTTGCTCTAAATTGAATGATTTTGGTGTCATTGGAAACATAAGACAAATAGAACAAATATTCTGAAGAAGTTTTGTTGAAATTCTGATTTGCGGTTTCCCAAAATTTGTTCGAAAATAGGAGAAATGAGTTCGTTTTTTAGGTTTGACTTGGTGTGGGCACGCCATCCTTGTGGGATGCGCATCCAGATGTCACGTAGGACGTCGGGCACGTGACTCACAAGGGTGGGATCCCAACACTTAAAGTTACCGCTCTAATGTTATTTGGATTCACCTCAAGGTTGAGATGGTTGCTTATCTCCTTTTGTGATTTTAGTGGTTTACCAAGTTCTAGATTCTAGACATTGTATCTTGTTGGAATTGTTTCACATCCTAATGAAATTGCAGAGTATTATTACCAAGAGACTTAACTATGTCTTCCAGAGGTGTACTTGATTTGGAACAAGAGGTTTTTGGTCTATGTAGGAATTTTTGTGCATCTTGTAGCCTATCTAGGAAGTAGTTTTGCTAGTTATCCCCTCCATAACTAATGTTAGGGTGATCTTTCTAACCTAAGTTATAGGATTGGTAATATGGGTTATGGGCAAAATTTTCACCAATAGCATTGACATACTCTATTAGGGACATACTCCCTTTGCAATGTCCCTTCTGTACACAAACACTAACAAATGTGAAAAGATCAAAAAATACATTTTAAAAGAATTATAAATAAATATACACACTCCCCGACAGCGGTGCCAAAATTCTTAATGCGTTTTGAATACACCAGAAAATAAAACCTATCTCTGCACAACTAAATTTATAGCAGTGGTGAGTAGGGATCATATCTAGAGAGAGTGTTTGTGTAGCTTTTGTGATGAAAAGAACCGGTGATTAGGATATTGAGGGTTTTTGTTTTGTTCAATAAACAAAATGAAGTAAAATTGAACTAACAAAAGCAAATCAAATTAAACAACATAAAAGTGAGAAAATTGATGAATGAGTTTGGAATTCGGTTCTTGGTTCAATCTCAACCTATTCACAAATATGCATACTTATTCATCATTTTAATCTCATACCCCTCTTAGAAACTATTAAATGTAGGTTAAGACTAAGCTCTTTTAACCTCGATTTTTCTTTAGGTTGTGTTTAATCAAAATAAGCACTTTAACTAAACCTAGCTATCGAACAATATAGAACAAGCTCTCTAGATTTAGTAGGACAGTTGCATTACGAATAAGGAAAACAAATTAATCTAGGCAATAACCACACAAGATCAAGTCATTTAGCCTATGTTACATTATCCTTAATGATTCAACACCTTTAGTTGCCACAGATGAATCCAAAACATAACTATTACGTATTGTATTTAAGATTCTAGTGATGGGTTCACATAAAAACAATCTAATAAAAACATTCAAATCATCTTTTCATAAATACCCAAATCAATAAGCGAAGGATAACATAAACAATCCCTAGAGAGAGAAAGAACAACAGTGCACAATGAAGAGATGCTCAAATGCAATGCCTTGCCTCCCTTTGTGTCCCAACAATGATTTATTTCTCTCTTAGTCGCTTAAATGTCCCTTTATAAAAGAAATTAGGTTTCTAGATTAGAAATAGAGCATGACTGTGCAAGTGGATGCGCAACCGTGCATCTTTTAGGTCATCTTGAAAACTTCATTTTCCTGCATTTTCTTATCCCATCTTTACCCAAATCTGTCTCCTTCTTATTTCATAAAGACAAATGAGTTTGAACATCAATAGCATGGCTCAAGAAATGTGCTTTTAACTCATTTTAGCTCTTGTGCTTCCAAATTATACCTAAATCAAAACATGAACTAAAATGAATTTCTTAAGCATTTAAAGCATTAATCACTAAGTTTCATTGAGTAAATGAGTATAAAATCAATCACGCATCACCATTCTAGAATTAATGCTTAGCAAAACAATTTTTATCCATTGTAGCCTTGAATGCTCTTATTAATTTAGTACTTATTGGCCTATATGTTTAGTGGACTGGTCACTTTTTATTACCAAAAAGGGTTATCAAAGAGATCTATATAATTATCAAGGCATTCCTCCAGCCAGGTAAAGCTGAAAATGCTAAAGGTGCTAAAGTGAAGAGGGATAAAATTGATATCCCCAAGGAACAAGGTGGAGTAGGAATAATTACAATATCCCTCGTGTAAAATATGTTGATGAGTAAAAGAATTTGGAGATTGTTTTTTAATATAGGTGCTTTTTGGATGAAATGGATAGATCAATACTATTTGAAAAATCAAAACTTCTAGCAATTACAAGCTAATGGGGATCTCTCTTGGAATTTCAAACATCTTTTAAGCTTAAGGAGTCATCTATATTCTTGGATAAAGCATCAACTCGCTCTGGTTTGACAATTGGATTGAATATAGTCCCCTTATTGCAAGAAGTGAGATTATGCATTTAACGAGTATATTTAATCAAAGCTCTAAAGTTTCCTCTCTAATACAGAATCAAGAATGGCCTCAAAATTTAGGGTTCTTCCTCCCTAGCAGCATTTTGACCTCGGATCCAACAATCACAAAGTGAAGACTGATAGTGGTAGATTGCGTAATGTTTTAGTGGGTAGTTTAGCATGTTTTTAGTTATTAAATTGAATGTTTAGTGCATGTTTAGTTTAGGATTTTGTTATTTAGTTAAATATTTCTGTTTTGTGGGTTAGGGCACACAATTGAGCATCAATTTTATGTGTTTAAGGTGCCTTGATGTGTTTGCAAGTGTTTCAGGGAAAATATCAAAAAAGGAGGAGAATCGGAGGAAGCTCGAGCCAAAACAAACGGGCACGATCGTGGCCAATATGCCACAATCATGAAATAAGCAAGACGGAGCCACCATGATCATGGCTAGTTTGCCACAATCATAACAGAAGGTGAAATCAAGTGTCACGATCATGACCTGTGAGATAACAGACGAGGATGACCTTCCAAATTCAAGTTTTCTTCGAACTTTTCATACTTGAAAAACCTTAGGGTTGCCTAGAATAGAAAACAGTATATAAAGAAAAGAAAAGTACCTCAAATGGAGCTCTCCATTATGCCACTTTGGGAAAAGCATTAAGAGAAGAAAAGAAGAAGAGAGAGAAGGGTGAAGAAGAAGAAGAGGAGGAGAGGACCCCTAACATTGTTGCCTTCCTGAGTCATCCCGGTCCCTTTCCAAGTGACAATTTCACTCATTTTATTATTTCTTTACTGAATGTGTAAGATAGATATGAATATGTTTATAGATATGGATTCACTGATGATAGGGTGAAGAAGAAGAAGAGGAGGAGAGGACTCCTAACATTGTTGCCTTCCCGAGTCATCCCGGTCCCTTTCCAAGTGACAATTTCACTCATGTTATTATTTCTTTACTGAATGTGTAAGATAGATATGAATATGTTTATAGAGATGGATTCACTGATGATGTTCTAACTTTCTTTAGGGATTTTGACTTGATTTAATGTTAATCTAATGATTTTTGTGTTATTGCAATTGGGTGTTGTGATTGATTGTTATAGCTTCCTGTTTCAGTAATAAATTGAGAGAGTGAACCGAATACAAAATGATTAGGTTGTTTAATGAGAGTTAAATAATCTAATAGATCACGCAATTAATCAAATCGGTAATTATACGGAAAGAGATCTCATGTGAGACCCAATTGTTTATTAGAAAGATTAAGAAATAATTAGGGGTAGGGCTATTTGTAATTGAGAGATTACATGTTCAGTATTAATCTTAATTAGGGTTTATTAATTAGAGTTTGTGATTATAACTTGAGAGAGAGTAATCTTCACTTTGATAGTCTAGAACTAACACCTCAATAACACATAAATGTTTAGGTTAACATTGATGATAGGAAATGTACGATCTCTCATAATTTGGTAAATTTTCTTGTGTGTTTTCCCATTGTTAATTTGGTATTGCTCAAATTGATTTCTTTTTTGTATTAATTTACGAATTAATTTCTCATCAATAATATTCCTGTGTTTACTTTTTTGTTCTATTTAATTTTTATTTTATTAATTCCTAAAGCCTTAGATAACTTAAGATTAGATTAGTTCATAACTCCTTGCGGGATCAACACCTTACATACTATAATTCACGAACTGTGCGTTTGTAGTATTCGGAGGGTTTTAATTAGATTAACTTAGCACTCAACAAGTTTTTGGTGCAGTTACCAAAGAGTTAGTAGGATTAGTTTAATGCTTTTAGACTAAGGAATTTTCACATCGTGGCAGTACCATCTTGCTTCTACCACGATTGTGGCCTGTGCGGCAACAGTTGTGGACGACCTTCCAAATTCAAGTTTCCAAGGGACTTTTCAGACCTGAAAGAACCTTAGGGTTGCCCAAAATAGAAAAGAGTATATAAAGAAAAGAAAACAACTCTAAATGGAGCTCTCCATTCTGCAACTTTGGGAAAAGCTTCAAGAGGAGAGAAGAATAAGGGAGAGAAGGGAGAAGAAGAGGAGAAGGAGAGGACTTTCAACGCTACTGCCTTCTCGAGTCATCCCGGTCCCTTTCCAAGTGACAATTTCGTTCATCTTATTATTTCTTTACTGAATGTGTAAGATGGATATGAATATGGATATGGATTCAATGATGAAGTTCTAACTTTCTTTAGGGATTTTGACTTGATTTGATGTTAATCTAATCATTTTTTATTGCAATTGGTTGATTGCTATAGCTTCACATTTGGCTAATAAATCGAGAGAGTGAACCGAATACGAAATGATTAGGTAGTTTAATGAGAGTTAAATAATCTAATAGATCACGCAATTAATCAAGTCGGTAATTGTACAGTGAGAGATACCGTGTGAGACCTTATTGTTTATTAGAAAGCTTAAGAACTAATTAGGGTGAGGGTTGTTGTTGTAATTAAGAGATTACATGTTTAGTATTAAACTTAATTAGGGTTTATTAGTGGTTATAACTTGAAAGAGAGTAATCCTCCCTTCGATAGTCTATAACTGACACCTCAATAACACGGAAACGGTTAGGTTAGCATTGATGATGGGAAAAATCCCATCTCTCATAATTTGGTAAATTCTCTTGTGTGTTTTCCCATTTTCAATTTGGTGTTGCTCAAGTTGAATTCTTTTTCCTACTAATTTACGAATTACTTTTTCGTCAATCATACTTTTGTGTTTACTTTTCTGTTATGTTTAATTTTTATTTTATTAAATTCGTAATTCTTAAATAACTTAGGATTAGATTAGTTCACAACTCCTCATGCGATCGACATCTCACGTACTATAATTCTCGACCTGTGTGCTTTCAATGTTCTGAGGGTTTTAATTTGATTGAAACTTGGCATCAATAAAAATTGCATGTTGCTGAATCTTAATACCAATAGGGTATTTACAAACAAATGTTGTTATTCTATTTTTAGAGTTAGGTTGAGAGAAGTTGTTTGGTAGGAAATACCCTAGAATCACTCTTTAAACCCCAAGGCTTATATAATTATTTGGCTTGTCATTAAAAACATAATTAGAACAAAAATAGGTTGTTTGGAGAATTTGATCCTATCTGTGTACTTTGTAAAGTGAATATGGAGGATATGAAGCATTTTTTTTAGTGCAGATATTCTAAAACAATTTAGAGTTGAGTAATGTACAAGCTAAGGGAGTATTCCTAAAATTATGATTGGAGTAGGGTGTTGAATTGGATCTTAGCTAAAAGTAAGCAATTGAAGCAACATTGTAGGGATCATGAAAACACCTTTTTCCACCACCATTCATACCATTTGAAAATAGAGGAATTCAATACTTTATAAACAGAAGGACACTGGAATGCACTACCTAGCTAAAGCCAACCTCAACTAGATAATGGAGATTATGCTTGCTAAATCCACACACAATCAACTTAGTACTTATATGAAAATGAGATGGAACATTTAGTTTAGTTGCTTGTAACTTTTAGTTCTTGTTTTTGTTGATTCTCTTTTGTAACTGGAATTTCTTGTAACTTTGTAGCAACTTTACTATAGTTAATAAAGATTTCTCTTTTAGTTCAAAAATAATTAGTGAGATGTGATATATTGTTTGACTTTATTATCGGTTGTAATTCCTAATGGTCTAAATCTTTCCCTTGCAGAAATTTATTTCTGTATAACTGATATAAGACAATAGGGTTATGCGGGTGTTTTATATGTATTTGCAATTGGAAGGATATCCTTATTATTATAGCCCAAATATTAGGAAAATATTTGTTTAAATAATCTTATAGGTTGACATTTTAAGTGGAGAAATTTGCTTGATCATCTACAATTCAAAAAAACTTGTTTTAAAGGGAAACATCAGGGCCACACATTAAAGTTTTCATAGATATAAAGGCTCTTTGTTCATGTATCTGTTTACAAAATTACTTTTATTTGCAATCTTTTCGTTCAGAAATACACAAATATATGTAAATATAACTTTTCTGCTACTTAATAGTTGCATATTAGACCAAGTAATAAGTAGTCGGAACATAGTTACTTTACTATGAATATGACACAAGATCCTACAAGCAATAAAATGGCTAATATCTGACGCTATTCAAAGTCAATGTGAGCACCACGTATCCCAAGTATCTAACGTAATATCTAGAATCATTAATCGCCTTTTGGGTTCACAATCACTTATTCTTTATAAATCCATTTTCTTCTAACCAATGCCAAAATCAATTCAAAGGTTTTAAGTTGTCAATTTTGAAGTCCTACAGGGAACTATCGTACATGGACCACTAAGAATGATAGTCGTCCAATATCCCACCTGGTATCACCATTTTTTCATGCCAACTCAAGACAAGAAATAGGTTGCTCAAAACTTCTCAATTGTATTCAACGAATTTCTCATAAATTCCCTGCTTCCTAGGAATATATCACACTTTAAACCCTTGTTACAGGCTGCTATCATTACAAATCACATAACACGTCTATGTGTGATCAAATGTTTTCATGAGTGACAAGGGGTGATTACTTTTGATACTTTGATCATCATGTGAAGAAAAAAGTCAGTGTTAGTGGGGTCTCATAATCTCTAATATATTCCCTCAATCTCTCTCTCACATCATGTAAAGACACACATGTGCTGGAGAAGTATGTAAACCTCGTTTTTGAACCATAGATAAAGAAGAGGTAAAAAATTAAAAAACAAATAAAGTGAAGGAACTTTTACACGTTTGAAATAAGGAGAGTTCCATTAATTGAACCAGACCTTGATAGGCCAATTCAAACCATTTCCTTATCTAGAATTTTCCTCACAAACAATACAGAAATCATTGTCGTCTAAAAGCTTTGACCAAATATGTCGGACTGTGTACCCGTAGTTCTTAGCTATCCTACTCTAGCCTACCCTCCATCAGATCCTTATATGGCTTTATAATAATATTAGTATGGCTGCAGCGATTACTTGAGTATTTTAACAAGAAAAAAGCACATCAACTCACAAACCAATCACATTCTTCTCCCAGTGCCTTTGACATTAATAGAGTAGAAGCTCGTTTCGTTTTCTATGGCTTAATAATTATGAATGCATTGTCTGCATGCTCAAAGCTCCTGTTACCGGTAAGAAAACGTTACTTGGTTGGTAAGAATAGTATCAGATTTTCCTACATAATGCAACATAGAGACAGGAAAGAGTTGGAGAACAAAATGATCATGTAATACTTTATCAACTCTTTGTTCATTATCCTCCCACCACCCGTCGAGTAAATCTGTAATCACACTAACGTGTCAAGAAACCATTACTTTATGTTTCATCAACATATTTGTCTTCTACAAATATGAAAACATATATGTTATTAGTGAATGTATTACGCCTTCATCACCTCAATTATGATATCATATTTAAATCCTCAAATATGTAAATAGAGTGCGCAAATTAAAGGCCAATTAGTTAAAAAGAAGAAGAAAATAAACGTATAAATCTATAAATGTTATGAAGCGACCACAACTTTCATCGAATGTAATTTTAATACGAGTCTAGATCTTTTGTTCAGTTTTACTCTGTCTTATTTTATCTCATGTAATTTCAGTCATTTATTTTGCAGGTCTCATACAGGTCCCATGCGGGACCTACATAAATAAACGGCTGAGATTTATTGGAGACAATAAAACACCGTAATATTAGACAGAAGATCTGGACTCTTCTAATACTTATCAACCTTTCAATCATAACTCCATTTTTTTCGAAAAAAAACATATTTTGAATTTAAAAGAATCATATTTTAAAATAATAGTTAAAAATTAATTGATAATTTTATATAGGCTTATATACCTTAATTTTTACTTATTATTTTCTTTTGAATATAAATTTTGACAGAAACCTCCATGTGGGATGTCTCGTATTTAAACTTTGATGTCTTTATCAAATCAATTCACGATCCATATCTATCTCAAGAATCATCTTTTTTCAGATAGATCTCGATTGAAGCAGTCCTAACTTTGGCTGCTGCATTTAAGGAATTGTCTTTTCTATTTCACAAGTATATCATTCTCACAAAATTCTAAAATCTTATAAAAGTACAAATTAAAGGTGCAGTACGATGATAAGTGATATAAAAATCCTTATTCATCCAAGTCTTTAATGAAATTAACATATTCAAATTTAAGTAGGAAAATTTAAATATTTAATTTAAAATTTTAACTTGATCTTATAAAATATTTAAAATCAAATTACAAAATATAAAATTAAAGTACATAAAATTTGATGACTCTTTTTAGTTAGGCTTAATTCATAACTATTTGAAAGTTCAATTTAGTTCTTGATTTGAGTATCATAAAAAACATATAGTTTAAGAAGTTTTGGATAAGTTCTCTTCTCTTTAAAATTCTCAAAAAAAAAATCCCTAATTTTTCTATATTTTATGAAAACTCTTCTTTTAAACTTCAATTAAAAACTAACAATGAAATAGACATGGTACGAACATCAATGTGAACTAATTAAAAGCCGCTAATATAATAATTTAACTTAGTTTTTAAACTCAACTTGAATAAATTAAATTTTATTTAAATTAATAATTTAAGAGAATTATAGTAAATTATTAGTTTATGTCAGATTTATTTATTCTGAGCTCAGTGATAAGAGGCGTGGGTCATGCACCCAACAAAATTTTGAGGTCTCGAATTCGAGCCCCACACCTATCAGAAGTTGTAGTTCAACTCGTTACACCAAAAGAGACAAAACCTAAAAATGATAAGGGCCACCCAAATCAGATACTGTTGTCTTTTAAAAATCTAACTTTAATTTTTTAAAAATAGATGCTCATCATACGAAACGACTTAATACATGTATCCTATAATATCACTTTCTGACAAGGTCATTTCATGCCATTTTCTTTTCATATTGTTGTCTGTTATTGCCTTATCAAAGCTTCAAAATATCTCTTCTAAGTGAAAATATTTAGTAGATTTTAAGATCATTTAAATTTACTCTTCCGACGGAATTGAATTTAAACAGATACATACACGTATAGGTTTAAATCCAAAGTGTGAGCGTATTGTGTGTTATACAAATTCACATCTAGTAGCTGGAAACAGTAACAAACAGTGATTAGCTTCATTCCCAAATGTGGCAATCTAGTAATTGATTCGCATGTAATATGATCTGAGTCCGAAGGAGATGGTGACATACAAAATTTCCAGAGGTGCGAAGCGATGATGATCATGACTCGCTCACTATAGGCGTCCATGCAAATACGTGCAAAAATCATCCTGATGATAGCACAGTTCCAGTTTACCCCATTATTCATTCAACATTTTACTGGACAATCATCTCTTTAGTGATTTGACATAAAGAAATTTGTCATCATGTATTTGGAACGGCACCTAGATATGCCTTCATTTCCAGCCGTCCGCGTGGCATCTTATTATGAGTCGCGCTGTACCGTCAGCCCCCTTTTGTAGAAAGCGGATGAGAAGAAACAAGAGTTAAAGTAGCATGCAAAAAACAGATGATCCAGCGCATCTCCGATGTCCGTACATACCTCGGAGATTGTTCTGCGTGGAGAAGATAAAATGAAAAACAAGGCCGTACATACTGCAGAAATTGTTAAATTAGAAGACAGCATATTATCTTTACGTTAGTCAAATAAAATATCAAAATCAAACTCTAGTATTGTTTTTTGTCGGAAAAGGCCCAAAGTTTCTTGTAGCAGCCAATCCATGGTATCAAAAGGAACAAATTGACAGCCAAAGAAAAGGATAGAAACATACATTATGATTAATCATTTTTGTTGTTAAATGTATAGGAAATTATTGAGGATGCATGGAATTGAAAGGTAGCATGCGCAGTCAATGAGTCCCAAATAAAAAGTAGAAGAAATACAACGGCGCATATCCAAAACCACTTTCTCAAAACGAGAACATTTACTTGCAATAGGAGTTTGATGGTCTATGTTGTGAAGGTGATAGATGTTGATTGAGGAGAAAATAGTATTATAATCATAATTATACTTTTATGGCATTAGAATTATAAGATTATTAGTTAATGTAGATTATAGGTATTAGTCAATTTTTCTTCTTTAAAAGTAAGTCTTAGAATAACTGATAAAGTTGTTTATTTATGATCACAAGGTCACAGATTTAAGTCACAGAAATTACTATAAATAAACCGAGTTAGCAACCTCTAAATGAGTCCAAAGAAAACTACAGCCTATTTGATTATGTAAAAAGTTGAGGGAATAATCTAATAGTAACTACTTTCTTTCAACGATTAATAGGTTCCAAGTTTAAGCTGCTCACTAATTGAGATTGTCTTTTAAAATGGGGTAAACTAAGTGCATTAATTGTTTCTTTGGGTAAAAAGTAAAAACAAGTAATCTATAGTGACGAGGAAAGTAATCATGTTGATTTGAACACTAACATTCCAAACAGCACTATGTATATACTATATAGGCCTAGATAGAGAAGTGCCTAGAAATGGCATTCATGTGATGCATAAGCATTCCCTTCTTAATCATAATCATAATCCAGCCTGTTATTGACTGGACCCCAACATATGAAGCTGACATTTTAGGGGAACATAATTAATTAAATTGATTCTTTTCAGTCATCATTTCATGTAAAGTTTCACAATTTCTTTAATTTTTTCATAATCATAATCCTTGTAATTCATTAATTGTCTCAATCTACAACTTATGGATATGCTTAATATATCCCATGCATCATTTGCATAAAATATGACGAAATTACAGAATTGCTGTGGAGCTGGCAATAGGACACAAAGGATAGAGAGCTAAAGCAACATCCATATAAGAGAAAGAAACCATTAATTATATGTGGATGGTATCCAGAGATAAGGTAACCCAGTAAGGAGGTAGAGATAAGAAGATACCTACTGGAGACTCAGTTTATGTAATGAAGAAGAGTTGGACCGAATGAGAAGACCATCGAGAAGTTTTATCCATACAAAAGAAGTTTTATCCATCCATCCACCACTCAGTTCCAATCTGTAGACTTGCTCATTTCCACAATCAACTTTAAAGTGTGCTATCACGTCGTGCTTTAGTTAAGTAATTCACGGGAATAGGATTCTTTGAATCAACCACTGGAGAAAGTACAGATCGGTCTACTTCACTAATCATAATACTTTAATTCTTGTTACTAGTGCCTTTAAAGATGACCGATGGAGTAGTCTTTAACGTTGTACACTCATTTAAATCTGTATAAAATTTTCTGATTTAACAAAAAAAAAAAAAACTTTAATTCCCCTCAATTAGGCTTCTCACCTGTACACACACATACAAATCCTTCATTTAATGCTTGAAACAAAAGTGGTGATAGTACAACGGACTATAAAACTGGGCAAGACGGGCCATTGGATCATCTGGGATCGGAAGGTTACTCCAGAGACTGATCACTTCAATAGATTGAATTGGACCCAGTAAGCAAGGTAGCCCACTGGTTAATTTGTCCTTTATAAAGGCCATTTTCCCCTCACTCTAGTTTTCCTCTCTTCCATCTCACTTTCCCCTCATCAAATTAAATTTTCCTCTTTTGTGACTATTAGACACGCAAGAGCTTTTCCCATCTTCCTACATGCTTGCTCCCCTTTTCCCTTTTAATTGTCTATTGGTGCTACGTACCTCCCTTTAGTTTGTCTTCTTTCTTTTATTCACTGCTTTATGTTTTTGAAAATTTAAATAAATTTCATTGACTATAGTAAAAACTATTTACAACTTCAAAAGCAGGAGTCCGCGATGGAAGTCCAAAATTTCTCATTTTTTAAAGCACAAATTTATTATACCATGTAAAGAAAGACAAATTAAAGCCTCCATCTTAATTTCATACGAGTTGTTAGTTTCTGAGAGACTTCTTTGGCAATAACCAAAGCTCTGATCTCATTGAAAATAATGTTGACAATAATTCTAAATTATAATTATGATTCATATTTAGAATTAGATAAACTAAAGTTTCTTTTAATTTATCTTTAATTCTCCAATTAAACAATTTATAATCATAGATCAAGATTGACGTCTAGCAATACTGTTAGAGAAGTGCTCTAAAGGCAATCACCTTTAGCACTTATTGTACAAATCATTTTATGATTAATAAAGGCATTT
>JANITX010000008.1:9248277-9268455 GCA_027564395.1 Erythroxylum ulei
TTCACAATAAGCACATTTATGATCAAATATACCAGGAAATGTCATGAATGCATGTACAGGCATTTACATGTGCAAAATTTTACTATTTACGTATATGTATGCATGAATATGCCAAAACAATTTTAAACACCTATAACCTGTTCCAAATGACTATTCTACCCTTCCCATCGGTGATAGGATGTTATATTTAAACTCCGCTATTATTTCTTCCAGCCAATCTCGTCTAACCTCGCCGTCAGCAAAATCCAAAAGGCGCTCATAGTTTATCTCATTATGCCCAATAATAATGCATACATAACAAACCAGTGGAATTCTTTTATATCATAATCTAATCTCCATTTTATTTTCCCCTTGTTTGCTAATGGTTTTCCATCTCATAAGTGGCTGCCTGATGTCCAATCTGCATCAAATTCGAACATAACTTTGCCATGAAGCTTTACGAGACACTGCATCATACTCAAGAAATGAACCCATGAGATTTTCCAAAATTTTGGCCAGTTTTTCATATGCAAATCCTGATGGAATATCATGGACTTGAACCCAAAAATCTCCATAATGAAAATCGACCTGAGCTAGATCTTCCCTTTGCTGTAAATGATGAATAAGTAGAAGGTAGTTATTAAATGACCAAGGCCACCTCCTACCATCCTTTTCAAATCTACAAAATGAAAAAAAATTGAATGAGATAAAGATTCTCATCAACCAGGTTGATATGCACCCCTCATATCGACTTCTATAAATTCACCAATACTCTCTCCATAGCCTTAAAGTTAATTGTCCTTTCTCCCAAAATCTTCCCCACCAGGCATAGCTCATGGTTGATCACCTCCTTCGCTTATATGCTTATCACCGTGAAACTTAGTTTTTCTTTGTTTTGTTACGAAGGATTATTATACGCTAACTAACTAAATTAGGAATAACAAGTAAAATTTGATTTGATTAAAATTAAATTTAATATGAAAAAATTCGAAATTAACATAAAAATATCTATATAAATATGTACTATTCTTTAAGTAAAATTGACTTCTTCTAAAAATTATTTATTTTTTCTTTTTAAAATTTTAAGTTGGGTATAAAATCTTTTGAAATTAAATAAATAATTGATTTTATTTAATATATTATTTATTAGTTAGTAAATATTAGTAATAAATTCATCATATTTTATTAAAAAGGAAAATTAAATAATTAAGTAATTCGTAACCTAATATTTAGTTATTACAATATAATTTTCAAAATAAATATTATTAACTAGAATTAAATATTTAACTTCTAAAAATTTTTATCTAACAAATAATTGATTACTTAGAATATGAAATTTATGCGTTTCTATTTTTATTTAATAAGTATTTTTGATTTTGAATTTTATAAAATAAATTCAGTAATTTTATTTGACTGTATTACTCATAATTTTCATTAGTAGTTATTGTTAAATAATTAAACAATATTTTTTAATTTAACATGAAATAAGATTAATAAAAAATATTTTTAAGAATTTTGTTTGCAATAAATGAATATGATTGGCTCTTCTTTCATATTCCTAATCATAAATGTTAAATTTTAACTTAATTTGAAATTAATTTTATTATATTATATTTATCTTTATTCTTGTTATCATTATCCACGAAATAAAAACTGTTTGAAAAATAAAAAACCATTTCCAATAATTCCTCTCCCGCCACCGTGAACAAGCGGCCCTGTTAACTTCGACAATTTCAGTCTCTTCTTCCTTTCATCACAGAAACACTATACATATATTCATTTGTTTGTTCTTTTGGTGTTGTATTGTGTTGGTATTGATGAAATGTCGGCATTTACAGTAACTCCGCACAAGGTCTCAGTATGCATCCTTCTCCAGATCTACGCCCTTCCCTCTCATTCCCTTTCCCTTCCTTACCCTTTCTCGTCTGTTTCCCACCACAACCGTCTCGGCTTCTACTTGTTTGCTCTCACCAAGGTAGTACTTCTTCTTCTTACTCCAAGTTGTTTCATTTTCCTTGCTTTTGTCTCTCACCCTACATGCTTTTTTTTGGTAGTCATATGACGATTATTTAGAGCCAAGGCTTGAAGATTTAGTGAATCATTTGAGAGGAATCGGAGGTTCCTTGGGGGATTGGCTAATTGATCAGTTAACTGCTAGGATTTCGTCCTTTTTGTCCCCCGATGATTTGTTCAACTTTTTTAGTGAACTCCGAGGTGGGTTCGTTTATACATATATGTAATATATACATACATATACACATATATCTTCCACCCTTTTTCTTCTATATTTTGTCTCAATTTTGTCTTCAACATGTAAACCACTATTGATGTTCAGGGATTCTTGGAGCATCTGATTCCGTTGTTATGGAAGATAACCAAGTGTTTCTGGAGCCCAGCAGCCACCTGGGCTTGTTTCTTCGGCGCTTGATTCTTGCTTTTAACCTCCTCTCTTTTGAGGTACTCTTTTTTCTTTCCTCGTGGAGAGATGCCATTTTAAATGTGTTCTTGTGGTTCTTAGATACTACTGTTTTATCTAGCTCTGACAGTATCACTTCCTAGGATTTAAGTTACTTTGTGGCACTTAATAATTTTAACATTTAAACAAAAAGGTCTGTTGAAGACTTGGTTGATTTCTTTTACTTCTTGTTTTAAAACCTGGATTTCTTGGAATCTTGAGTTTTGTTAATTTTTGAGTTTCATTCAGGGTATCTGCCACCTTTTAACAAATATAGGGATCTATTCTAAAGAGGCCCTATCAAGTTGCCTGCGTTATGAGTTGGGTTGTTCAAATTCTTCTACTAATGATTTGGAAGCACTGTCAGAATATGAGAATATGGATCTAGAGACTCTAGTTTTTGACAAAGTTAATGAAGAAATTGAAGCTAAAATGTGTGGTGGTGAAGAAATCCCTTTTCACCTTCATGTACCCAGGGCATTTTCATCATTGGTCGAAGGTATGATCACTTTAGTAAGTGAGGTAGGAATAGATGTCATAGAATTGTGATAATGTGTATGCTCAAGGTGAAACTCCTTTGGAAATAGATCTTGATGATTATGTTTCCCTTCTTTTTGAAGTTTGCATAATGTGAGGTCAGATGTGAATGCTTGATCTCATTGATGTCCTTTATCTTTGAAAGATGTTTGAACATTCATTTTTTGTATCACAGTTGGCTCACAACTAGACTAAGTCTTAGCATTTTTAACTTATTTAATAATATGGTCCCTTCCACATTGGCATTTATTATTTTGTATGAGTTGTATCTTTTTCACCCCAAATGCATTCAGTTTTTAAGGGTTTTTGAACTTAAATGTTTGTGATATGCACTTCGTTTAGATTTACTTTCTATTGTTGCATATTGCAAGGTCATTATTATGAGATTAACATATTGCACTTATTGTTTTTGCAGATATTGAGGTCATATCTGAGTCAAGATCTAAGCAAAGTGGAAGAGGTAGAGACACATCTGCATCTTTACATCCCCCAAGAATTGCTCTGGGAGATGTTGATACTTGTAGTGAGACATTCATGCGAACAAGTTGGCAAGTACAAGGTTACTTAATGGAGCAAATAGATGATATCGAAAAGTAAGCTACTATATTGACTTTTCATAGTGTTTTAATTGTGGAATGCAACTACAATTGGAATTGCAATATTGTAGTTGTAGTTGGCCCTTTTATTGCAATTTATTGCAATTACGTTTGCATTGTTTGCAATTATCATAATAAAGTTCAAGTGTAGTATACCATGCCTTATGTAATTTAAAACCTCGCTTGGGATCTTGTTCCTTGTCATAATGTAGCTATGCTTAAAGGAGCGTATACATTTTTTTTTTTTTATGACAGGCATGGAAGTGCTTTCAATTCAAATGCTTTTGAACTTATTCTAGGACAGATCAAAAGATTGGCTCCTGAGCTACATTGTGTAAGCATGTGTATCAATGTTCAAGGGAACTTCTTAGTAATTTCTAGTTTTTAATATTTGTATGTTTGCTGCATCTTGCTCCAGGTTCATTATTTAGCCTACTTAAATGATCTACATCATGATGATTATTTTTCTGCTTTGGAGAACCTTCACCGCTACTTCGATTACAGGTAGTTGACACATTATGCCATGCTGTCTAATTTGTAACTTACTGCAATTATGCTGCTTCACATTGTCTGTTTCTCATCCTTGATGTTCTGTAAAATTTAATAATTTTATCTCTCCATTTGGTTGATAGTTGTTGATTGCGAAACTAAATTTATATTAGTGTGTCCTTGGTTTAAGCAAAAGTTTATCTGTTTTTCTTGTCTCCTTATTTTTCAATGTTTTCTTCAATTTTATTGAACTTTGTGTATTTCACATATCTTATGTTTCCTTGAGAGGAGAAAAGCTCATACAGGAAAGGACATGATCAAGGAAATGAGGCAAGAAGGAAGTTGGTCCACTTGAAGTGTTATTTACTTGTTATCATGCTGAGATAGGGTTTAAGGATTTCTTGTGATCAAATTAAGAGAAGTGGATCAAGTGAAAATGAAAAATCAGATCTACTCTTGGAGAATCTGTAGCATAAGCAGTGGTTGAATCAAATTATCTTATCATGCTAGCATGGTTTAGGACGGATGAAGAGATATCAAACTTGACAATTTAGGAACTTTTGGCTAGAAAAATATGTCGTTTCTTGACGGAAAATTCTCAATATATACGAAGTTGTCTTATTTAATAAATTTCATTTTAAAAGTGCAGGGACAGAGGGACTTGAATTTCCTTTATCTTCTACATACCGAAGCCCTGAAAGATATGAAATCGCTTTGCTATGTTTGGGAATGATGCACTTCCACTTTGGACATCCTAAGCAAGCTTTGGAGGTAGGCATAAGGAGGACATATCTTAAAAAAAAAAAAAAATTTATTACATGAGAGGAATTAGCCTTATAGACATTAGAAATCTAGTTTGGCCAAGCTAGCTTAGTGTCCTAGAAAAGATGCATTGACAAGCTGGTGTAGCTCCTGTTTCATTTGGGAGAGGTTTGCCTTCTGTCTTGAAGTCTGATTTAAGTGCCCTCTTTCTGTCAAAAAGAGAAAGCGAGAGAGATTGAGATTTTAGCATATTTGCACTGCTAGTTTCAATCTGTTTTTAGTAATTTGCTTATTTGTTCCAGGCTTTAATTGAAGCAGTTCGCGTTTCTCACCAGGTATTTTCCTTAGTCTTTGTTCCTCACCTTTTGTAGAACTAAATCTCACTATATCCTTGTATGTATATTCAATTTGAAACCTACCTCTTCTGCATTAAGAGTGTAAATCAAATGGGTTGATAACGACTACACGATTGACCTAAATATATTATGTTTTTTTCCCTATGAAAATTCAATGACATTGCATACTAACGAGTTCCTGCACGTTTACTTTCAGAGAGGTCATGTCCTCAATTGGTACTTGATAAAAAATTCTGAATGCCCAGAGTTTAATTATACACGATCATTTTACTTCTATTATTCATTTGATGGTGACATTCTTTGACTTTGAAACTAGTTAGACATGATCACAATTTACTTATATTAGTTTCTGGATGGATGTCATTCTCTCATTTTAAACTAGTGGGCTCCAATTCTTATACCGCCCACTGGCCCCCCTAAAAAACAATCTTTGTGATTATGTGAGCTCATGCAGTTTAATTGTCAAAGAAAAATGGTTGCATTTTGAACTGATTAACTTCGTTAAAATTGCATAGTGAAAGACAATAGTGAGTAGTTTGTTTTATGAAAATATTGTTATGAGTTTCTGGCCACTTGGATTATTCCTTTTCCTTTATCTGCATGTTAGAGTTCCTGATCATCTTGAGTTTTGCAGCAAAGTAATGAGAGCTGCCTTGCTTATACTTTGGCGGCTATTTGTAACTTGCTATCTGAAATTGGCGGCTCAAGTACTGCAAGAATACTTGGAAATTCCTACTCTCCTATGTCCAATGTCAGCACTTCACTTTCTGTTAAGCAACAATTGTTTGTCCTCCTGAGAGGATCTCTGAAGAGAGCAGATAATTTGAGATTGAAAAGACTGGTTGCCTCCAATCATCTCGCTATTGCAAAGTTTGATCTAATGGTAAGGATGAGACTCAGTGGACTCTTGTTTGGGTAGCTCAGTATGGTCAAGTTCTTTACAGAATCTTCAAAACAAGTGGTAGGGAATCATATGACTATTCCATGAATACATATATAAGTTACCTTTTGTCTCACGTTCTTAGGAGATGACACGAAATTAGTAGCTCAGTCTTATTGACCTTTAATTGCATTGTTAAGAGTATTTGGACACCTGAAGAAAAGAGCCATTTGGAGCAATATATCAACTATTATCTCACAGGTTTTAGGAATCTTTACTTTCTACATGTTTGTAAAGTTGGTTCTAAAGTTTTTGGTGGAGCTCAAGAGGCATGGACTGATGAAAACTGTTCTCTGAGGAGTGAAATCTGGACTATTGTTACACTGGACGTACCCTTGCTTTTATAGTATCCTGGTTTGTCGGAGTTCTTTCTGTTGCTGGGTTGTTCTGGATCTTCTGTTTGATGTGAATTTTTCCTGGTGCTAGTTTCGAGTCATCCTCTGTCAATGATATATCTGCACTTTTTTTGGTATATGCAACATCAGTTGATAACTTTGGAATCCTCTTTCTTTCTATTTATGTTGAAGTAGTTGGGTCTATTTTTTGCACTCTCCTTATGCAAGAAACTGCCCAGTTGTTATTTTCACCACTTCATCTTTTTTTTTTTTTTTTGATATCTCCCTATGATAGCTTCTAATTATTTGGGTTCATATTTTCAATGAGCATGAGTTACAAAGTCACTGCAACTGTTCTAATTATTTGGTTCATATTGAGGAAGTAATGGTTTAGTTCTAACTTAAGTACTGCTGTGCAAATCATTCTGGTTCTTTTTGATCAGGCAAGGGACAGATATAGATTTTTCTGTGAGGGTTTGTTATCTTTAAACCATCACAATTTATTAGTTTGCTATATTATCTTTTCCAGCATGTCCAAAGACCTCCCTTATCATTTGGCCCCAAAGCTTCAATGAAGCTTAGAACATGTCCAATCAGTGTTTGCAAGGTAATTGACCAATTTTAATTGTTCCATACGTATGAAAGTTTTGGTTGAAGTTCCTAATTATTTTGTTTGAAACCTCTGTTTTCTCCGCTGCATATGGTGACAGGAGATAAGATTATGTTCAAATTTGATTAGCGAATTTGGCTCTGAAAGCTCCACGATGATGACTGACGGTGCATTCAGTACCTCATGGCTTAGCAGCTTTTCAAAGCCAACAGGTTCATTATTGTTGTCCCTGGAGAGTGGACCTGGAACCAAATCTAGTGCCCTCCAGTTCTGTGCACAGCCAAGTTCACTTCCCAAATCAGTTTTGCAATTAATAGGTTCTTCATACTTGCTCCGTGCCACTGCTTGGGAGATGTATGGCAGGTGAGCTTGGGACCTCATTGCTGCCTGGATTCTGGCAGATACTATCATTTGTTCTTCCATTTCTCTTCCCTCTTCTTCTGGTAGTTTCTGGTACCTGATTGAGGAACATATTTGATTTTCATTTTTTTATTTTCTTATTTAGCTAGTCTTTATAAAATTTTTATTTAGGTTGGACTGGTTACTTTTCCTGTTATGAATATGAATTCTTCTAGGATGTCTTCTGATTACAGATAAGTTTTCTCAGAAATCTAAGATAAATGGGGGTTCTATTTGAGAAATACAGCAGCCTTTGTACTCTAGACTTTTATTAATGGAGGTTTTTCTTATATAATTGTTCTAGCCTCGAGAAACCTTGTTCTAGCCCTAGCTTGGTGAAATTTGCTGATTTATCACTGCTCTGCATTAGTACCCCTCCATTTTTCTCCTTGTACCCCTCCATTTTTCTCCTTGTAGGACTCTTTAAATTGCATGGAGTTTGGAGCACAGAGTCCCACTTTACCAATGAAATTTATCTATCACACAGGACATAGTTGCGTTCTACTTCATTGTTCACACCCATGCCCGATTTGTATATGAACTTGGACCTTCCAATTTTGGGTTTCAAGTTTTAAGGCATGGCCATCAAGTTTTTATGTGAGTGACAAGTCATATTTGCAGTTTTATATTGCTTTATTCTATACTGATTATGGCAATATTGCATACTCTATGATATCCATAGGTAGTCACCACCAGGATGGTCTTTGTTGTTGTTGCCTTTACATACATGAACATTTGTTTTAGTTTGTTTTTATAATCCTGAGATTGTGAACTAAAATTGTTATTCTATAGTGAATAGTGAACTTTTTGACTGCTTCTAAAATTGCTTTGTTACCGATCTTCTTTCTTCACAACAGTGCTCCACTTGCTCGAATCAATGCATTGGTCTATGCAACTTGTTTTGCTGATACTTCAAGGTGATTTTTAACTGAAGTATAAGAAAATGTTATTACAATTTTTCTTTGAACAAAGAAATTTTAGCTTGTCAAAACATCTGCTTGCAAAATTGTTCTTCCATTTTTTTTTAATCTGTTTGGTCATTAATCGTGGGCTTCAATATGTCTTGTTTTCAAGTTCATCTGATGCAGCATTAGCACATGCAAAGCTCATCCAACATTTAGCATTATTTCAGGGATACAAAGGTTCGATTGGATGCCAGAACACATGCAATTTACTTTCCTTCAAGCTTTTGAAAATTACATATTTTGAAACATGATGTTCATTATATTAGTTCTATTTCTAATCCTTTTCTTGTTCTATCTATCTTTAGAAGCCTTTTCCGCTCTTAGAATAGCAGAAGAGAAGTTTATATCTGTCTCAAGATCAGTAATATTGCCAGTGAAACTGCAGCTGCTACATGAGCATGCTTTGCATAGGTGAGATTATCAGCTTTTAAATCTTTTTGACTGATATTTTATTTTATTTCAAGTTCAGTTTCATTTTCATCCTTGAAAGTCTAGCTTATATCATGATTATTCAGAGGATGTTTGAAGTTAGCACAACAAATATGTGATGAGCTTGGAGTTTTAGCATCATCTGTTCATGATGTTGACATGGCATTGAAGATAGAGGCAAGCTTTCGCCATGCTCGCACCTTGCTTGCGGCAAATGAGTTCAGACAGGTTTACTTATTTTCGATAAATGCTTTCACTGATTTTGTTCTCATTTTCCATACAAAATAAAGCTTTCATGTTAATGTCATTGTTGAAAGATGCTCAATAATGTTTCTTGTCTGCATGTTTAGTTAGCCTTATTTTGAATAATTGGGGCTGTCTGTACTATCCAAATGTTTTTGCCTTTTTAAATGATTCTCATGATTCTTTCTGTCAATTCTTCAAGTAACTGAGATAAAACTTTTTTACAGGCAGTGGCTGTTGCGCATTCTCTCTTCTGCATGTGTTATAAGCTTAATATGCAGGTCGAAAATGCCTCTATTCTTCTTCTTCTTGCTGAAATCCACAAGGTAAAACAACCATCGTACATAATTTGTAACAGAATATATAACTTGATGAAAATGAGCTTGCTATTTTGTTTGATTGTTAGGATTGGATTATGTTGCAAGATAAATGTTTTTGATCCCTTATCTGAAATCTGATTAACCATGCCACAATCCCCAGTGGTTGGTAAGTGTTTACAAAAGTATCTATGGTTCTATTTTAGCTTTGGGCCCCTTGTTGCCTAGTTTTCAGTTAATTTGACTTGGAACAAAATTATTAACTTTGTTATGTATATAATTTTTATCAGTATTGTCAAAACACTACTATGGCACTATCCTTATAGAATACCGTCTAGATTACAGTTAGAGAAGAAATTCTCAGGTTATAAAACTTTTCATGAAGTCAACAGTTTTGTTTTTAATGGACTTAACTGAAAATTTTAAAAACCATAGGGCCTTGATTTTTATCTTTTTAAAAATTTGACTTTTTTTTTTTTGAAATTTAAATGAAGTAATAAAAGACTCCAAGAGGTGAATACAAAGCTCGAAATGCTGGCACAGCTGGAGTGCAAAGGAAGCTCTTAAGAACAACTAATAATAAGCCTAAACAAAAAATGCACTGGGTGTGTTGAGGAGAGACATGAGTGCATGACACGGGCGTGTCAAGGAGAAGCAGAATCCATCAGCTCCACAACCCTATAGAGAAGCAGACTTGATACAAGCCTGTGTTGCTCGCTAGTGTAGCAGCAGCTGATCCACATATCTGTGTGGCATCCCTATGCAGTAGCAGCTGATCTGATAGACACACCCACGTCTTTCCTTGACGGAAAATCTGTTTTTAGTTATATTGTTATCGTATTTTATGAAAAACATTTTAATTCTAGTTGAATATGATTTGACTTGTACAGTATTATCCCTATGATACTCTAGTCCAACTTTCAGAACATCGCCTTTGTCTGAATTTGTAGATAACATAGGGCTTGCTCAATTAGATAACTCTGATGCAAGTTGTAATTAGGTCAGGTGTCTAATGCTGGTTAACTTTCTTAGATTTATCTTATTGGTTTTTCACAAATGGATATTCTTTGGATGTAAGCCTGATAATTTTTTTAATATGCAATACATTTTATCTGAGTACGTTTGTATATAATTATTATGGTAAAACTATTGTATGTGTTTCCAGAAATCAGGTAATGCTGTGATGGGCATTCCATATGCACTGGCAAGCCTATCATTCTGCCAGACGTTTAACTTGGATCTTCTCAAGGCGTCAGCCAATGTCACATTGGCAGAGTTGTGGCTCTCGATAGGATCTAACCATGCAAAGAGGGCTTTAACGCTAATACATGGGGCTCTTCCCATGGTTCTTGGTCATGGGGGATTGGAGCTCTGTGCTAGGGCTCAGATCACTGAAGCAAAATGCTACCTGTCAGATCCAAGCTACTCAGGTCTTTCTTAAACCCATTATACAACTTTCTTTGTATTGTTACTAGATATATGCTTATATTATGTGATGCAATTTCATTTGCAATGAGGGAGTTCGTGATGTAGGAAGGATCAAGGAAAACTTAAAAATTGAAATAAGAACACTAACGAATACTAAAATAGTAAGAACTTGCTAAGCAACATATAATAGACATGAATATCTGTATCAATGAAGAAGAAAACATAAAAATAGTTACGAAATAGACATGAAGGCCCTATTAATCACATCTGGGGTTTATGAAAGACTAGGCATCACAATTATTGTCTAGGAGTCACTCCTAGAATTTAAGAATCATTCTTTAATAAGAAAGCCTCAAACTTTCACAAATTCTTAACCTGTATAATCTCTCCCTCCCTCATATTAAAACATTCAATCCTATCTATAGAATTTGTCCTCCTAATCCTAATCCTCCTTAAATATGCAACTCAAAATACCCAAATAGATACTGAATCTTACTCTAAGAAGGATTCTTATTCTTCCCTACTTAGATCATAAATCAACGACAAACTAAATTAAAAACGCTTTCTTTTTCTAATAATTAAAAATAAAATTATTTTTTATTGTGCATTCAGTTCAACTTATTTTGATTTTTCTTCTGTTACTGTTTCTGTAGGCAGCTTGAACTTCCTTGCTTAACGTTATGACCTTCACAGATTGTTACTATGTTTTGAAACGAAACTTCTCTATTTTGTTTTGACACCACAAGTCTTTACCTGTTTTCGGTCCAATTTTGTTTCAAGAACTTTAGTCTGATGTTGGACAATGATTGCATTGTTATATATGCTCAATTTTATATGTAGTTTTTGAAGACCCCGAGGTTGTGCTAGATCCTTTGAAGCAAGCTTCAGACAAACTACAAGTTTTACAGGTAAGCCAACTCGGAATTTCTCTACTATAAATTCTGGAAGCTTACATTAAGGTGTAACAAAAAACAATAATTTCGGTTATGGCCTGTTGTAAGAATACTATTGTATGCGGACCAATAAGTTGGTTATTACTTTTTCTTTTAAGTTTTGGTTATTGTTTTTGTATTTACAAGTTCTTAGGTCATCCCTCTTTTTTGAATAATGATCCTAAAAAGGTCAAGTCATTCATTAAACATAGGAATTATGTCAAATTATCAATGGAATTTTTTATTTATAGTTTATTCAACATTATATAATTAGAATTTAATTGCTCCTTTGTTTCATTGAACAAAAACACTCTTTTCTGTTTTATATCTATATCAGTAAGTCTAAGTAAAGCTAATCATTATTGACAAGATGGCGTTGCATATTTGGACAGTATCATGACTTAGCAGCCGAAGCTTTCTATTTGATGTCAATTACATATGACAAATTGGGAGAGTTTGAGAAAAGAGAAGAAGCTGCAGTTTCATTCAAGAAACACATAATGGCGCTTGAGAATCCTGATAACGAGGATGATCCCCTGGTGAAAATGCTGTAAAGGAACATGAAGATTTTGTCATGTATATGTAAATTTGTCAGACCTTAGAGACTGTTACCTTGTACCCAATAGAATACATTTTGAATGAGAGTATTGCACCGAGAACTTCGATGTGGCAATGGGCTGGACTGAGCTCCCAAGCTTAAGTTATGGTGCGAAGCTTGAACGACTTGGAACTCGGTTTGAGGTTTGATTAAATTTTTTAATTTAGAAATAATATCATTTCCTGCTGAGTTGGATCGAGTAGTCTGAGTTTGAGTTTGAGTTTGGTTCAAAGATTGACATTAAAAAAAGACTATTGGCTTTGGGCCGGGCGTCAGTTTAATTGCCAAGATTATTGAGATCTTAATTCACAGTGCCTTGTCAATTGGATTAGCATGAAGTCAGTTCACTTTAAAGGAATATGTAGCATCTTTTGGAAAGGATTGCTAGTTTTTAATGGATACTTCTGAGGTTTAAAAGTTTAATGAGTTAACCGTGCTCCTGAAGAAAATGGTTTGATAGAATAGAGTAAATAGTTTTTAAACTATTTTTTCATTGTCTTTCTTTATTCTGTTCCTCTACCGATTTTTTACAAATTAATTGGTTTATAAAATCAGCACGAGGTGTTAAACAGCCAAAATTGATGTAACTGATGTTGATATTTTATTTTTACTTCATGCATCTATGTAACTGTTCAAGTTTGTTGTTTTGGTGAGGGAGTTTTGAAGGCCCAAAACATTCTTTTATAGCTTGAGTGAGTTTTTGTTTTCAAAGGGAAGTTACCTTGCTAGTTAGTCCGTGAATTGAGAAAAGATGAAGATGAAATTAAGGAATGTGATAAAATGGAGTCTTTATAAATGACTTTGTGAGGTATACATTTATCTCTATGTTCTGATCGTGTAGTTAGGTTACTAATCTTTGGTTTTAGGTTTTAAATGTTGTTGGAGAGCCTAGTTTCTAAGGATAAGGGATTGGGACTTCTGTAATTAGAATCTCTTCTTCTTCCCCAAACCTATGGACAGATAGAGTGATTGGAAGATTTGCAGTTTTGTCAACTTCTACACAGATTTTTGCAAATTCTATCCTTTTCATACTTGCTGTCTATTCATCCAAAATTAGATTTTCAATTGAACTTGCTTGGTAGCTCAATCCCATGGTAGAACATACTTATTTACAATTCAATCATAAGTAAATAAATTCACTTCCATCAAATATTAGGTGTGAATGTTGATTTAATACATTTCTTAGTATTGACGTGTATTATCAACATAACTACTGTACATGGATGGACATGGCCCGTGAAAGTACAAAAAACACTTGTACATGATTAACCTATTTCATAACAGTCAATATTGCAATAAACCGTAGATGTATGATGTAGTTGTGGCTAATATCGGCAAGTACAGGTCGATCCTACGAAAACTATGAATACTAGTAATTACCCTTCCTCTATTCTCTAGCGTATAGATTGAATTTAGATTTTTAATAAAAAGAAAATAAAAACTAAACAATTAAAGAATTAGGAAATGATAATGAATGCAAAGATAATGGAATTCACTTAGAAAACTATCATTTATCATAAATTATTATCTAGTTTCGAATCCCCCTAAACCCTTAACAGATTAATTTTTTTATTATGTAATTGTTTTGTTGATGTATTGGAACGTAGAGACTGCTATAGTATGCTAGTAGCTAACCTTGAGTCTACTAACAACTAATCCTAAGGTCTCTAATTGAATTACTCAAGTTAAATAGGGATGGCTATGGGCCAACCCTTGCCAATTATTTTAAAAAAGAATTTTAAAATTAAAAAAATAAAATAACTTTTTTCAATTGGATTCGAGTCTAGCTTGCCCAGGCCCAAGTTTAATTGAGGCCCAACTCTTTTAAGTAAAACGATGTTGTTTTACTTAAAATAATTGGGTCTCGAGTTAGTCTGGGCCTGGGCCCGACCCATGGGCTGGCCCATTTAAAACAACTAAATTTAGGCCTATAGGCTAAAAATTGACATCCTTAAGGTTAAATCTTGTAGGATTGCATTACCAATTTATGAGTCCCTCTATTAGGTTTGACTCTAATCCGGAATATTTATGTTATCCTATCTCTAAGGGCAATCAACTCCATCTAATTACGGTAGATCTACTCACACTAGGATTTCTCAATCTTTACATATGAAATCGGATTATGATCTAATATTCTCAGGTTATTAGAACATAAATAAAATGTGTAATTACATCACAATATGTCAAACAACCAATTGCATTAACAAAAGAATCAAATCATATCAAAGTACTAACATAAGGTTCATCTAACCTAAATATTAACATCCTATTATTATCAAACACGAAATTAAACATACAATGAAAGAAAAACGAATTGAAAAATATGGAATCATGATTTTGAGATCTCCCTAATTTTCTTTTATCAAATTTTCTTGCAATGTAGAGGTTTAATCTTATATTCCAATGGATCTTTCGATGAAATCTTTGTGTTTTCCACTTATCTGGACTAAAATTGCACTTAGAGAACAAGTCCTACTTCTGGAAATCGCCTCCTAACATCTCCTATTAGTGCCAGTCACTTCTTCCTTTTTTGTACCCCTAAATTGTCACTTTATATTAAATTCTAGGTTTTTGGGTTATATACGATCTCTTACACGATAGTGCATCGAACTATGCTTAATCAGAATTTGCTGCATATTGCGAAAATGCATGAGGCATGCTAAAGTGCACGGTCATGCACTCTTTCCCTATTGTTGATTCTCTATTTTACGCTACGTTTTTGTCCAAATTCTTGTTCTTTAAGTCTGTAAAGGCAATTATACTCTGTAAGCACACTTGAAACAAATTAAGTATACTAAAAGTATAACATATCAGGCAAGAATACATTAAATATGGGATAAAAATATAGTCAATTCATCATTTATCAGTACACAATAGAAAAGCCATGTCATTTATCCCCCATTCTACTATTTCAACTAATGAAATAACTTAAGATACTTGATTCATCTAAGAAATTAATCAATATATCAATATTAACCTTTTCCAGTCTTATCTACAACAAAAGTTAAATGTGATGGCTTCTTAGAAAACCAAGAAATTATGTAGCAATGGGAGCTTTGTAATGTCCGAAAAATCTTGATTTTATGAGTAGTATTTTTCAGACCATGAATAGTGACACTCGAGACCTAAACTGCACTTTATTTTATTTGGCATTGGATAGTATTATTTAAGGGCATCCCGATGATCAAATTTAACATACCACTCCCATAGAGCATATACCTCACATACCGAAGGATATTCAAGAACATACTCTACGAGAACGACACTTTAAGATGATCAAATCAACTCACTTAAGGCATCAAACATGTTACAAGCATTTCCAAAGTCATTTTGTTCCATTTTTATTCACAAACATATAGAGTCACAAATGTCATTACATTTCAAATTTCACATGTATATTGTACAATAGTTGAGAGATACAATTCTCGATACACAATAATTAAAGACATTTATAGGTACAACTGATCCCGACACTGAACCAAGTCCAAATGCAGAAGCTACTTCAACTAGACTAGCTAGATCTCCTCTGAACTTGAAAGTCAACATTGTAATTTTGATGAGTTTGCGAGCTTAATGAGTAAACTATCGTCGATGTACTCACTCAAGTCAGAACACAAGACAAGTATAAATCCCAAGTCAACAGATGTATCACCTCATTCAGTATTGAATACTAGATCATAATATACATGATATTTCAACAAGCACATCATGAATACAAACATTTCATATCATCATTTTAGAATAAACCAATCATTCATATAATACATGTCAATTTATATATGTAAATACGCATGTGACTTCACTTTCATTTTGTTCTTTGTTGTAACCGAGTGCCTATTTACTGTCCCGTATCCCTTGTGGATACCGAGCTCATTTCATATATTATCCCGTACCCATTGTGAATACCAGACTCATTAATAACTGAGCCTATGGCTCTTTGTGCACATTCCTGAGCTTAAAGCTCCTTTTCACGCTGGTCACTCTAGTTACAACTCCTTTATTTGATCATGCATATCATTGTGATTAAATGCATTAACTCACATATGCCATGTTTCATTACCTTTCATTCCTGTATGCTTCTGTCACACGTATCATATTCATCGGACAATTCAAATTCATCTTTTCACACATTTCATATTCATTGCAACATTTCACATTCAATTGTTCACACATTTCATATTCAGCATACAAATCATACAGAAGCACATATAATTAAGTTTACACATCTAGGTTAACTTACAATACGCTTTAGAAAAGCTATTGCCTTGATGACCCGTCAATGTCTGAATGTTGACAATCAACTTGTGTATCTATCTTCTTGGAATACACACACAGTTCACAATTCATTAAGTTGTCAATCATATGATTACTCAATCATTCACATGTATATATATATATATATATCATGTTTTAATGCATCCTGAATTGACCTTCAGGGTATGCATCCTTATTCACAAGGATTGATCATTCAAACATCATAACTTGTATACATCTAGTTTGTAATTTAGGTTTATACCTTAAGTAAACTTGATTACTCTACATTCATCAATCATACATTCACCAACCCTTTTCTAGCGTTATATATTCACACAATTTCTCAATTCTCATTCATTCATACCTAATTCACATTACTCATATCCTTTGGATCACATTTGCATTCATAAGAACACCTTCATTCCTTTGACAACTCATAAATTCCAGATTTAGATACATTGATATCAAACAATTCATTCGTAAAGTTATAACATGAATTAACCACCTAAACTGATCAAACCCTTAACTAACCAATTACTTAAGGAACTATCTAAGTTCATTTCAAGCCCAAATCAAGTCTAAATGCACCAAAGTAAAGTGACTTATCCTTATGTGGTCCAAATATCACACAAAACAGAAAAATTATCACTTCTATGCATTGCTCACGATCGTGGGAAGGAAGGAGTTAATGTAGCTCCCACGATCGTGGGAAGGAGGACCTAATGTAGCTCTCACGGTCGTGGGATAGGTAATCCAAAGGTGCATTGTCCAATTTCCATCAATGTTTCTAGATTCTTACATCTTTATAACAAATTCAAAACATCTTCATCATAGTCCATTAATTATACCTTAATTATACTTCAATTCCTCATAAATTTCATCTTTAATTCCAACTTAAAATCATTCAATTGGTAGCTCATAAACTATGGTCTTTTATGCATCAAAATCAAAATCGAAACAGAAACTTTCATTCACTAACATACACGTAGTCCTAGTTTTTTTCCATACCAAGAATACTACATTAATACTTTTCTTTGGTATAAATTCACCTTTATTATACTTCAAATCTCAATCTAATTCATCCATGTTACAACCTATAACCTACGATTTTTATACATCAAGAACAAAGCATAAAAGTATCCAAGTTCATCTATCATATTCCAGCACACTTCATCATCAACATCATATACAATCCATCCCAATTCAATCATCATAATCTTTCTATTATAACATGCTATAAGGATCAATACTTTACTTACTTGTTAAGCCCAAGTTCTACCTCAATTCATCAAGTTAACTTAGCTCTCCATGCATGCAAAATCATCACTAATTCAAGGTAGAAATAGATTGGTTTTCAACTAGGATAAAAGACCATAAAAAGAATTACAATATTCTAGTTCTATAGCCATCTTGTGAAGGATAAAAGCATGTATTTAGTATGGTAATTTAGCAAAGCTCAAGCAAAACACAGGGATGGCAGATAGAAGCAGGTTTTGGTGGTGAGAGAAGAAGAAAATGGTGAATGTTCTAGCAGAAATATGTGCTGCCTTAGCCTAATTCAATTAGGTGTAAGATGTTACCATTTCCCAATAACACTTGCCTCCATGCATGCATCCCATTTGTCCCATATATAAGCTGCCAATTGTCACCAACATGTTAGGCCATTTGTCACTCAATCATTGCTGCCGTTTGTCACTTAATTTCCTATGCCAAATGTCACTCATTTATCTATGCTAAATGTCACTTATTCACAGGCTTAGTCATCCTAGCTTTTCATGTATCAACTTGTCTTGCCACTTGACATTTTTCCTATACTAAATGTACACTTTAATTCATCAGTTTTCCGAGGGGCTCTCTTTCTTTAGTGAATGTCCTACTAAGGTCATGTGAATTTCTTAGATGCAAAAGTACGCCCATTATTGGTTGGAATTCTGTAAAAAATGCTAGCGTACCTAGACTAGAGATGTGCTTCTAGTCATTGGTACGTTTAGATCACCTGTTCCGTTACTCTGTACCAACTTTGTTCTATAAACATCTATCCATCCAATTTATGTGTGTCCCATTTATTAGATGAATAAATGCTCATAAAACAAGGTAGGCATAGAGTAATAGCTACAGGTAATCTATTCCCACCAGTAGCTAGAGCAAAAACACATTTGTAAGGTCTAATAATTACTTGGTGCTGCTTTTAGAAATTATAACTGTTATAAGAATTATAAATGAGAATTTATTTGAGGTGTCACACTAATAATTACGTTGTATTGTCATGTTTTTTACACTAATAATTTAAGTTGGATCACAAATTTCCTCTCCTAAAGTTGATTTCTTTCCCTTTTCTTGAAGTGGCAGTTAGGGACATCAAATGTGGCCCAGCCCAGCCCGATTGACAAGTCTAGTGGATGTATTACTTTCTAGCCACTTATTGATTGCTTTATTGAATTAATAAGTATTATATAATTCTCAATTAAAGCTTATGCCAGGTAAGTTACGTTCTAGATGACTTGGTCCATTTGTTATTGGTAATATTTTTTCTCATAGTGTATTGGAAATAAAAAGTTGAGAGACTAGAAAGATTTTTAAGGTTAATGGACATAGACTGAAACCATCTTATAAAGAGATGTTAGTTTCCAGTGCAATGAATATTGATTTGGAACTTCTATCATATGAAGAAGTTTGAGAAGAACCAGCATCAACGAGCATAACGACGTTAAACAATTGTACTTTTCAGGAGGCAACCCAAAATATGATAATTTTATTTTATTTTGTTTTAGTTCTTTCTAGGATGCATTTGTTTGTTTTTAAAACATAAATTTATTGGCTTAAAGAGCAAAAGAGGTCTTAAAATTCGAGACTACTAAATCTCATAAGGTGAGATCTTGCCTTATGGAATATAGTGTTTTGGAATAAAGACCCTAAAATTGCAGACTACTAAATCTCATAAGGCGAGATCTCGCCTTATGGAATTTAGTGTTCTCAAATGAAGATCCTAAAATTCCATACTACTAAATCTCATAAGGCGAGATCTCACATTATGTGAATTAGTGTTCTAGAAGTTAAAAAAAGCTTAAATTTTTTTATTCTCTCATTTAATTAATTGTGTTATATACTTAGGGGATGTTTGTTTTCGTTTTTTTAAGGTTTTTTATGTGATTTTTATAAATTAAAAAACAAATCTTAAAATCGTGTTTAGTTAAACACGTTTATATATTTCGTTTTTAAAAATAAAAAATAGTAACCATTTTACAAAAACATAAAAATAACGTTTTCGTGATTTTTGAAAACAGATTTTCATAAATGTTTTTCTCACAAAAACATAACATATTCAAGTTTTTTTCTTCTCTGCACCGACTTTGTCCTCTGCGTCATCACTGGTGTTGCAATATATCCAGGTTTGTTTTTGTATTTATCTGTTGTTTCTGTGATTTCTCTTGTCCATAACATCAGACCCATAACAAAATAAAGAAACTAGGCATGATGGAGGAGAGATGAAAATCGTGAAAAGAAAAAGAGATGTAGCTATACTTACTAAAAGCAATATGTAGAACTTCTGCTTT
>JANITX010000008.1:9414083-9440958 GCA_027564395.1 Erythroxylum ulei
TCTTCTACATGTGGCCTTTTCTACCGCAATGGAAACATTTAATGTGGGCAAATTTGTTGGGCCTGCTATTGGATCTGCTTCTTTGGCCTGGACCTCTGCTTTTGCGTCTCCCTTTGTCTCTGTGATTAAGACATCACACTTGGGAGATGAGCTTTGAGTCTTTCTTCTGGACTCCTCCTCCAAAAGGCTACTTTTAACCTTTAGGGGTTGAGTTGAAAAGCATTGGTCTGAATGTCTTTTAGGAGCTCGGTAAGGATCCCAAAAGCCATAATCCAAGCAGCTCATCATCGTAAGTGAGCCTCATGATGGCCATCTTTACTAATGATCCCTTGATAAGTATCCATTATTGGTGTTCCATCTTGACATCTCAGGTCTATGAGTTGTTTAATCAGGAACATTTTGTTGTTTCCAGACTTATGAGCATAAAGGCATTTGAGTTTGGCCCATAATTTGTCTGCTTCGTTCTTGCTGGAGATATGATTTCAAACATTATCATCCACCCAGTTTCTGATGAATCTACAAACTTGTCTATGTAAAAGACTCCACTTGATGTCGAATTTGCCTTTGGATTTTGTGATATTGAATATCGATTAATGGTATCCCTTCATATAAAAGATACCTTCTATCTTCTCCTTCCATACTTGAAAGTTGCCTCCGTTCAAACTGATCATTTGACTTATGTTGACTTCCATCGTTTACAAAAGGATGATTGACTTAGTAACTGTAAACGTGAATAGTGACTGTACTTGTAAATAGTAACAGTACATTTGAATAGTGCCCAGCATCTTCAAATAGTGCTCTAACTTATTTTCTGATGTGGAGGATCCACTATTTAGTGGCAACCACAGAGTTTATGATAAGTAGACTTGCATACCCAAACCATACTTTGATACCAGTTTGATGGGAGGTAGCCACACCAAACTAGTGAAATAAAATATTTCTCGTCTTTTGTAAACCTGTGAGGAAATCATCAAGTGGAGAAAATCGCATAAACTTCGAAATAAAATCAAGAAAAGGTACATTGAATTTTTATGTGAAAAACCTTCCTAATATGGAAAGTAAAAACTATGGGACCATAATCCAAAATATCTCCACCATTTAAAATATGGGTACAACAAAATCTCTCTAGATAAAACTAGGGGTAATACACCAAAATACTTAAGAAATTAAATTCTTGGAAATACAAAGAGAGTGAAAAATATCTCACAAATAGAGGAACAATAGTGCCAAATTATTAGGCATAAAATTGTGATCCACAATAACCTCAAGACCTAAGTCTTGGAATATTGCTGATATAATATCAGCTCAATCAGATTACTAATAACTTTTGTTTGAAAGCTTAATCGAAGATATATCACTATCTATTTTTGTTAAGATTGTATTGCTCTGAATACTTTACTTAAGATGGTTAAGTTTTCCCTCTTGGCGTCTATTTATAGGAAGAAATTTAATTAAACCTTCCTTCCAATTTTGATGTGGTATTTATTAAATGGAGGGACTTCTAATAGGTACTCGATTGAGCGTGCCAACATCATTAAACCTATGAGTCCTTGGGTGGTCCCTCGTTGATCACATCAAATTCGGATGCTACTGCATTCCCAGTGTGTAAATGAGGACTAAAGTTAGTGCAAAAGAGGCATCGAGAGTTGCCAGGCGTCGTCCGGCATGCGTGAACTAGTTAGTGGGTATTTGTAATGATGATTTAAGGAGGCGCTTGGTTCATAGAAGGTAATGTAAATGGGAATAAAAATGAATATAGTAAGAAATGAGAATAGAGTATAGCCAACAATGAATCCCATTCCTCTAGTAATCTAGAGGAATGGAGTATTGTTGAAAATGGGAGAATAAAAGTGTTACCTTTGTTGATTCCAAACATGAGTTTTCATTCCATACTCATACCTTTTTTCTCATTACCCCCAAACAAGTAGCCTCTAAATTTGTGAAATGAATGTTTTGAGGCTAAAGGTGGTGACTTTATTAAGAGAGACTGCATATGGTCTTGCTTAGAGAAAATGTGATTTTGGAGACGAAGGTTTTAAGTTGAGGAGTAGAGAAAAAGTATGAGACGAAAGTAAGGCTTCCATGGATGAAGAATTATTTGATAGTTTAAGACATTTGGACAAGAGAGAGAGTTACTCCAACAATTTCCTACGTCTTTTTCAGACTTCAATACTTGGGTGGCTTGGAATTTGTTTCTTTTGAATTGGCTGTTTAATTTTGAAACGAGAACAGCTTTGGGCTATGAAACCTTGTGACTATATAGGCCCAATTTAACTTATTCATTAAATAGCAAGATTTTTAAAGTTTTGATTATTTAATGATAAAAAATGAAATTGATTAAATTAATTTTATTATAAAATGTTTGAAATAAATTAATTTTAAATTTAAAAATTTTAAAATTTTAAAAATCTGGTTTATCTTAAAAAATTACCACTGAAAACGGGAAACAGGAAGCGGACATTTACTTCATTATGTTATGCCCAAAAATGCCCTTCCATAAAATGATGGCAGAGCAATAGGCAGAGCTGTTTATCTTTTCTTTTCCTTCCATTAGTATCATGCAGTTCAAGCTTTCTTTCTCTCATGGCTATTCTTCTGTCTCTCTCTTTTCACCCTCCAAAACCCCCTCTAAACTCCAGCATTGCAATCTTCCTTACTCCCACGTCCACATCCCCCACCCCCACCGGATCTCTCCCCAATACTATCTCCAAAAGACAGTTCATATTGAAAACTACTTTACTGGGTGCCATCTCATTAGCTACTCAAAACCCACTTGCACAGTCCGTAGCTGAATCTTCTCCTCCTTCAAGACCGGTTCTTTCGGGCATTGCCAACACCAAATCTTGGTTTCAGTTCTACGGTGATGGGTTTTCCATCAGGGTCCCTCCTCAGTTTCAGGACATCATGGAGCCAGAGGCATGTTTCTCTGTATATTTTGACTTCTTAATGACTTTGATTTTTAAATATTCTTTTATCGGTTTGCTTTCAAATGTAAGAATTGAAGTTCTTCCTGAGGATGAGAATTAGTTTTTATCCTTTTTCGGGATTCTATGATGGTTATAAATATATTTATCGGATAAAATCTATCAATTTATGCACCTTAAGTACCATGAATTAGAATATTTGTTAGGACTTTCGATATTGGTGACCTAGAGTCAACGTCCAACGGTGCCTTTTTCCTTGTTCCTTTTATTACTAATTGGAAAATCAAATGTATACTTTAAACATTCGAAACTACTTGACAATAATTCAAAACATATCTTGAAGACTATATCTGGTTTTAGGAATTACGGGCTGTGGTAACAATTTTGCAGTATGTGAGAGATGATGACTATTCTATTCTTCACGGTCTTAGGATTTCAATGCCGGGATGTCATTGTATGGAGATAAGGCAAAGCCAAAGACATTTGCCGCTCGTTTTGCATCCCCAGATGGGTAAAAAGTTTTACCCACTGTTCTTTCTACTTTCAGTTCGAAGTACGAGTATAACCTTATTACCTGTGGCCTAGGGCTACACTTTCCATGCTTCCACTGGGAGCTAACTTGTTACAAAATGATTTACAAGATGTTCTAAATAATGTCCTAGTGCTGTTCTTTATTCTGTCAAGGTTAGAATCATCCTCTTTCTTTTGCTTCTTTGATTTTGCTTGTATCATACAATGATGCAGATCCGAAGTCCTAAGTGTTGTCATTCGCCCCTCAAATCAACTAAGGATCACTTTCTTAGAGGTTTGTGTAGCAACAATCTCTTTAAATCCTATTAGATTCCTCGGAGCTGTTTTCTATTGTTTGTTGTCATAATACTTTTGTCAGTCTATATAATATCCTTTTCTTCTTTTATACATGACATTTTAAGATTGAAATTCTGCTGTATTCTTTTTAAATGTTAACCATTTGTCATGCAATTTGATGACATATAGAACCTAGTTTATATCACACTTTGACTGACATTTGAGCTTTCATGCGATAATGTATCGTTATTTGTGAACTAAGGCTCTGATATCAATTTGATAAAGAATTAATAGGAGAGATATCAAATTACTAACTAAAACTCATAGAACTTAGGAATTTTGAACTTGTTACAGATTGTATAGATTATATAAAAAAGATTATATAACTTAAAGCTTGATTATAGGGATTTCATTACCTAATTAGTTGTTGATTAGCTAGTATACGCATATGTATACTTTATACAAAAATATCAATACATATATATACCTTTCTTTGTAATTTTATGGTATCAGAATTAGGTTTTGCCTAGTGAGCAGAAATCTAGGTTTTCTTCTTTCGCTTGAGTTTTGTTTAGAGAGTAGGATGTGAACCAATTCGGGCCCAGATACTCGGTGGCATCGAACTCCCATCACTTGTTGAGATGTATTCACAAATATCTCGATCCTTGAAGGGGCCAACACAAGAAAGTGGTGAGAAGTTTGCTCTAATTGTTCATAATAGTGGAAGAGGTAATGGAGGACGAAGTAACCATGTGGCCGTGGAGGAAGGGGTAGAGGAGGCCAAAGGAAATGTGATCACTGTGCAAGGATGGGCATGTTCGGGACTATTATTGGGACTTACACCCATAATTGCGCCCGAAGCCCTCATAGTTTGCTAATATTGTGGAGGCTTCTAGTGGTTTTGCCTCAACTAGTGCAAACAAGGTAGTTTCTGAAGAAGAATATGCAGCTTTTGTCCAATATCAAATGGCCAAGTAAGCAACCACACCAATAGCATCATTTGCTCATTTAGGTAATTACTTAACTTGTATATCATCCTTTGTTAAACCTTCGGTTATAGATTTAGGAGTCATTGACCATATTATAGTTAACTAAATTTTTTGATCAAATTACCAAACTCACATCAACTTATTGTTGCTAATGGTTCCACTACTAGTATAATTGGGTTGGCATTGAATTTTCTTCTCCTTCAATGATGTTATCAGCAACATTATATATTCCAAAATTTCTGTTCAACTTAATGTCTGTTAGAAAACTAACCAAATTTTTGAATTGTTCTGTCTCCTTTTTCTCTGATTCTATTGTTACCTAGGAGCTGAAGACAAAAAAGATGGATGGAGGAACGTGTGAATATGAAGGTCTCTACTATTTTGACAGTTGTTCAATCGCATGTTTAGCTGTTGCTTCACCCCTCTCAATCCATATTTGCCTTGGTCATCCATCCATCCAAAAATTTAAAAAATTGATTCTAAATTTGAATTCAGATCTTCATTTACATTGTGAGTCTTGTTAATTTGGAAAACATCATCATGTTGCTTTTCCATCTAGAGTTAATAATAGAGTCGAAAGCTCTTTTTTGTTAGCTCATTTTGATATTTGGTCCATCTCATGTACCTCGAAATTTGGTTTTTGGTAATTTGTTGTTTTCGTTGATAATTGGTCTAGAATGACTTGGTTATATCCAACGAAAGAACGTTTTGAATTGTTTTCTATTTTCTAATCCTTTTGTTCTTAAATCAAAACTCAATTTGGTCATCCTGTTCGTATCCTTAGAAGTGATAACGCTAAAGAATATTTTTCTGAATCCTTAAGTTTTACATAAGAATTGTGGTATGATTCGCCAATCGTTTTTGTTCTCAAACACCACAACAAAATGATGTTGTTGAAAGAAAAATCGGACATGTAATAGAAGTTGCTCAATCCTTACTAATTGAGATGAAGGTTCTCAAAGATTTTTGGAGTGATGTTGTCCTCACTGCTTGCTATTTGATTAACAGAATGCCATCCACCACTTTCAAAGGTCAGATCCCTCATATCCTTATGTTTCCTAATAATCCTTTGTTTCTCCTTTTGCCTCATATATTTGTTCTTTATTATCAAACCTAGATTTTGTGTCTATCCCTAAGAGTATAACAGAGGCTATGCAAAACCCTATGTGGAAGCAAGCTATGCAAGAGGAAATAGATACTTTATGGTCAAATGACACCTAGAAGCTTGTTACTCCTCCTCCTGATGCCTCAGTTGTTGGTTGTTGGTGGGTATATACCATTAAGACTCTTGCTGATGGATCAACCGAACGACTCAAGACTCGTCTTGTTGCTGAAGGATATACACAAGTCTCTAGTATTGATTATTCTGAAATCTTTTCTCTTGTGGAAAAAATGACATCAGTCCGTTTTTTTATCTCCTTAGCCGCAACTTATTCTTGGTCACTCTACCAACTTGATATTAAAAATGCATTCTTGCATGGTGATGTAGAATAAACAATTTATATGGAGCAACCTCTAGGGTTTGTTGCTTAGGGGAGTCTAAGAAAGTTAGCCTATTGAAGAAATCTTTGTATGGTTTAAGAAAATCTCCTAGAGCATGGTTTGGATGGTTCAGTCTAGTTATAAGGAAATTTAGTCTCAAGCAGTTTGGAGTAGACCATTCAGTGTTCTATCAACACACAGGATTTGGTAAAATTCTATTGATCGTATATGTTGATGATATTGTTATTACTGGCAATGATCAAAATGGAATTCACAGATTGAAGGAAATTCTGCAACAACATTTCCAAACAAAAGATGTTGGTCTATTGAAATATTTTTGGGAATCGAAGTTGCAAGATCTAAAGATGGTACATGTCTCTCTCAACACAAGTATGTTCTTGATCTCCTTGAAGAAGCTGGCTTGTTGGGATGTAAGTCGGTGGATTCTTCAATCGATCCCTGCATCAAACTTGAAGCAGACCAAGGAAAACTCTTGAAAAATTTAGGAAATTATACGAGACTGATTGGGAAATTAAACTATCTGACGATTACTAGGCTTGACATTTCATTTAGAACAAGTGTGGTGAGTTAATTTATGCAATCCCTTCTTACCAACCATTGGAATGCAGCTATTCGAATCTTGAAATACCTCAAGCACAATCCTGGCAAAAGACTCTTATATAAGAACCATTTGCATTGTTTAGTTTAGGCCTATAGTGATCTTGATTGGACTAGTTCTAGGATTGATCGACTATCTACTATAGGGTATTGCATGTTTGTTTGTGGCAATCTAATTTCATGGAAGACCAAGAATTAGACAATGGTTTCTTTTTCAAGGGCATAATTATAATATGGTGCCATAGCTTATACAACTCGAGAATTTCTTTGAGAAAACATATGTTGCAAGAACTTGGATTTCAACAAACACAACCTATGGAGCTAATGTGTGATAATCGAGCAACCATTTACATTGCCTTTAATTCTGTTTTTCATGAAAGGACAAAACATATTGAGGTAGATTGTCACTTTGTTAGAGAGAAGGCGCAACAAAATGTGATAAAAACCAGTCATGTGAAGTCTAAGGATCAGTTGATTGATCTATTCACCAAGTCTTTGGTTGGAAGTCGTGTAATACAATTGTATATCAAGCTTGGAGCTTATGATATTTATGCTTCAACTTGAAAGAGAGTGTTAGATATTATGATTTGATGAAAAGGATTTTTAGGAATTATGATTGTGATTTGATTGAGTATTTTTATAATTTTAACTTACCTTATGTGAATTAGATAATCTAGCATATAAAGGGAGTGGGAGCTACTGATTTCAACAAGCTCTCACAATTCCTCTTGTCTCTTCTTAATTCATATCAGCTAGTTTACCTATTTTATCTCTATGAACAAAAGGGTCTGACTGTGACTGATGTGATTCCTGTGATGTTTAATATCACATAATATAAGTTGACTAATCTCAATTATTTAGAGTAGTGTAAGACTATTTGGATTTATCTAAGGAGCATTTCCAAGGACCTTCACCTCATTCATGATCTAATATTAACCCATACTTGTAAGGAAATGCCCTGAAATGATGTTCAATTAATCTTACAAATCAAGAATTCTATCGAAAATAAAGTCTTCAGTCTAATTAATCACGTGTATCAAAGAATTGGTGAAGTATGTAAGGGATTTTTCCATGCTTGATAGCAAAATCAGTCTCTTGAAGTTTATTTTATGATTTTCAACAAGGCTTATGAAGAATTAAATGTTTTGCTACTTTTTAGTCCAGACGTCAAAGTTTAGTGACTTTAGCGAGTTCAATGAGAACAAATGTCAATGATGAGCTTCTTGTGTTGAAATAAAGACAAAATGGTACTGTTTATACTTTGTGAAGTGATAATTTTAAAGAACATGTTTTCACATCGTTCCAAACATACATGTTCTAGAATATCATATTTTTCCATTTCGTTCCAAACCTACATGATCTAGAATGATATTCTTCATCGATTCTCATATGTTGACACATCATCTCAAAATAGCGTGGCTAAAAAAAATTGACCTGTCCTTAAAATTGTTAGGGTACTTTTATTCCATATACACGTTCCAAAATAGTTTTAGGTTGATGTAGTCTCCATAACCTGTTTTTTGATCAAAAGCATGCCTTTATCTGCTCATCATGGTGGGATTCCTTGTAATATTCTTTTTTCTATTAAACCCTTGTTCCGTATTACGCCACAAGTATTTGGTAATATTTGTTTTGTTCTTGATGTTCATTCTCAAGTAATTAAGTTATATTCCAAATCTTTAAAATATGTTTTTCTGGGCTACTCTCATTTACAAATAGGGATCAGTGCTATTGTCCTAATTTTAGCAAATATCTTGAATTAGTTGATTTTATTTTTTTTGGAACACATTCCTTTCTTTCCTACTTCTTCAATTTGTAATAAGGAGGAGGATGATCTATTAGATTATGAGATTATATATTAGACCAATAATATTACCTGTACACATGATATGTAACCAAAACCACAACCACAACCACAACCACAACCACAACCACTGCCTATTCATTTGGTCTATTCTAGAAGACAGGATCATTCCGATACAAGTTTGGTACTTAACTCTTTTTTGACATCAAATCCAACATCCGATGATCCTCACTTATCTTATTTTCCTTTTTATTTCTTATGATCACTTTTCCTCTTGTTATTTTGTTGCCTCACTTGATTTTGTGTCTCTTCTAAAAACTGTTCATAAAACCTTAACCCATCTTTGCTAGTTTGATGCTATAATAAAGGAGATAAATGCTTTATACTAATGTTTCGTGGGATTAGTGAACTTACTTCTAAGAAAGAAGGCTATTGGATGTAAATGGGCGTTGCATTCAAAGTCAATTACGACAGATATGTGGCTATTTTAAAGCTCACCTTGTGCCAAAAGGCTATACTCAGATTTATGGTGTGAACTATTCTGCTACTTTATCTCTTGTAGCTAAATAGACCTTTATTCATCCATTCATTTCTATGGAAACTACTTATGATTGACCCTTACATCAATTAAACATTAAGAATGCCTTCTTACATGGTGACCTTCATAACGAAGTATATATGGAGCAATCATTTGGGTTTGTTGCTCGGGGGAAGTATGGAAAGGTTTGCCATCTTCAAAAGACATTACATAGTTTAAAACAAAGTCTCCATGTTTGGTTTGAAAATTTTAATTAGATAGTGAAAAAGTTTGGCTTGAATAAGAGTAAATTTGACCACTTGATTTGCTACAAACATTATGTATATGGTATAATTCTCCTTGTTGTGTATGTGGATGATATTGTTATTACTAGAAGAGATACTATAGGCATTTCATCTTTGATGTCCTTTCTTCACATTCAGTTTCATATGAAAGATTTAGGGTTTTGAAATATTTTTTACAAGTAAAGGTAACAAGAAACAAGAAAGATATGTTCTTGTTTTAAAGGAAATATGTACTTGATCTATTAATAGAGATTGAAATTTTAGAGCTGAGCCAATTAGTGCTCTAATGCTCCCTAATTTACAGTTCACCAAAGTTGGAGACTTTTTAAAGACCTTGGGAAATATAAGAGATTGGTTGGACAAGTGAACTGACTTATAATAACTCATTCAGTTAGTATTATAAGTCAATTTATAGCTTCTCTAACCATTCATCATTGAGTTGTCCTAGAACAAATCTTTTGTTACTTAAAGGAGCTCCTAGTCAAGGTATATTGTATGAAATTCTTGAACATATTCATATTGAATATTTCTTAGATGTTGATTGAGTAGGCTTTAAGGTTGACTGAAAATCTACTATTGGCTATTGTGTTTTTGTTGGAGAAAATATAATCTCATGACTAAGTAAGAAGTAAAATATTGTTTATATATTCTAAATATAGGGTTATGATAGAGTCAATGTATGAGATAATGTGAAACATCATGTTGCTTAATGGAACTTTTGGTAAAAAATTATTGCCAACACAAGTTTAGAACACTGTACTATGTTTAGGTAGTGTTGGAGTAGTAGCTCCTTTGTCTTACATTTGAGGGTTTATCTTGAGAATATGGGTCTTAAAGTCATAAGCACAATTTTGCATACAAGCTGTGTTGAGGAACATGAGTCCCTATTTGTCCCATATTCTTTATATAGCAAATTATCTTAAGAAGCATAATGCAATTGGATGGAACAAAGGGCCATGTTTGGGCCATGTTTCTTCGTATGCCAAGTTGTTGAAGAGGTAGAATGCAACGGTGTGCTGCATGGATCAAAATATGATCTTATGTTTAGGCCATGTTACTAAACATAAGACTATGTTCAATTTGTGTTCAACCAAAACCATTCCAACTTGGCTTCAACTTGTTTGAATTTGTTCTTGCTTTATTGGGTTGCTATAATAAAGCTTAAAAACTAAATATAAATCATGTTAAGTACCAAATCCTTTAGAAATCATCCAAACACATGCACAATACTTTTAAATCATGCTAAAAACACATTGTAATTAACACTTATCAAATTCCTTCACACTTAAGTATTTACTTGTCCTCAGACAGATTAGTCTCAGCACTGTTAACGTAAATTAAGTGGTAACACCAAGAAAGAATTTAGCAAAATAATCACATTAATCAATAATTTTATCATTCATTCAATTGCAAAGTTCATCAAATTGCTAGGCATTTAGCTACTTGCATCAAGTCATAAATTATTTCAATTTACTCTACAATCGTCCAAACTTTAACTTAATCTAAAAATGTCAACCTAATGCAGAAAATTAACATACATGAGAAGATACTTCAACTTCCAAACATTTTTATATCCCTTATTGAAAAAAAGTACTACACAAACTTTAAATTAATGCACGAGAATTTAGAAGGTTGTTTGGAAAGTCACTTAAACCTTTTAATGTTAAGGTAAATATCTTGTCATGCATACCCCTTATTACTCAATTAGGTGACTATTTCAAATAAGTACTAGTATCACTCTTTAACTCCAACTTTTTGACTTGGTTTGAAGTCAGCGGTATTTAATGCTCACTTATTCAAACAAAATATTTTTCTTTTTCTTTTTCTCTTTTTTGTTGTGAGATAATGAAATGCTTTAAAAAATTCACTTCTAACCCAATTATATATATAAATTATGAAAAAGGTATCATAGTGTAAACCATGTATCAATTTCTTAACCATCAGTGTGATGACTATTTGCCTAAACAAATCAAATCATAATCATAACCAAACTTATAATGAATTCAAGAATCAAGATCAAAGAGAATAAATAAAATCAAGCAATATTTCACATAAGTTACATCTCTAACCCTAACTAAGAATTTAGTTTGTACTAGAAATACGGAAATCAACAATAAAGAAGAAAGAAAACAAAACAAAAAGGATTCATTCTCATTGTTCTTGAAATCTTGATGTTTTTTATTTGAATCTCGATGAAATCTTGAATTTTTTCCTAGGTTGTCCCTTCATTGTCTCAAGAAGTTCTAATTTGGCTCCCTTTTTCTTCATTTTTGACTCTAGCCCTCTTTTTTTTCCCTTTTATAACATGAAACCCTAGAATTTTCGTATTTTGATGCCAGCACAGTATTGTATTGCTTGACGCCTTTCTCTGAAACTTTTCATAAAAAATCATTGCCAACAGATCCAAGACACGATACTGTGTCTTGGGTTAGTAGCTCCTTTGTCTCGCATTCTAGGACTCACGGGAATACGGGTTCATGTATAGGTTGTTTGGAGGAACATGGGTCCCTATTTGACTTGCATTCTTCATGTGGCAAATTATCCTAAGAAGCAAAATGTACTAGGGTGGAATATGGGACTGTGTTTGTATCATGTTTATTCATGTACTAAGTTGTCGAAGAGATAAATGCACCATTAGGATATACAAGTTAGAACACAGTCTTGTGGTTAGGCCGTCTTATTGAACATAAGACTATATTCAACTTGTGTTCATCTAAAATCTCTAACTTGCTCGAATTCATTCCTTATTCATTGGAGTACAACAATAAGGCCTTTAAACAAACTATAAACAATGTTAATTATCAAATCCAATAAAATCTCACAAACACAAGCAAAATAATTTCATAGCACTTATCACTCTAAATGTGGCTCGAGTTAATTATATTTGTAACAAGTTGGCAATGATTTATCTATGCTCTAACTTGAGGGGGAGTGTTAAAATTCTATAGATTGTATAGATAAGATTGTATAACTTAAGGTTGATTATAGGTGCTTCATTACCTAAATTCGTTGTTGATTAGCTAGTATAAATATGTATATTCTGTACAAAGATATCAATACATAGAAATACCTTTTTTTATTTTTAGATAACTGTTAGAATTTGCTAAACGTTTTGGAATTTTGAGTTTCAGGTCTGAAATTTAAGTAAAAGTTGTTGAAATCGCAGATTTGGATTGATGGAAACCAAGGCTGGAAATTTGTTGGAATTTTAGTAAAGAAAACAAACAATGGGTAGTTCTAGAAACCCCTCTTAGGATAGGAAACTAGAAATCACTCCTAGGCTTAAATAATTACTTTTAGAAGAAAGTATTATAACTTCTAATTGAAAGCTCAAAATTTATAGAGAAAATTCAGACTTGGTATATTGAAGTATTGTGTACATAAAAGTTCTTGAAACCATTATTTTAGTAATAAATCCAACGTAGAATTGAATCATACTAAGATAAGGATATTTATCCTAAAATAAGTTTAGGTTCTAAATAAATTATGATAGTTAAATGTTAATCCCTATTTAGTAAGGAATACCTAGTATAAAATATAGCCTTTGTTATACTTGCTTACACATCAACTCTCACTGTTCATTCCACGAAATTAAAACTTGTGGTGGAGTGATTTTTCCTTGTATTTCGTTTATAATCTCTAAGCTCTATTCTGTCAATATTTCACCTAAGAAACTTGCTATGATCTTTTCTGATGAACGTGGGCTTTGGTTCTCTCTTTTGGTGGGCCATATAGGAGGCTCTTACAGTGTTGTCATGGTTGATTGAGAAAGATCAACCCTAAATGCAAGATCCATGACTTGTTAGGGAAATCTAGCAGACCACCTTTGCGAAATACTCAATCTAATTGTACTTGCCTTTTCATTACCCTCCCCCTCGACATGGGAGCATGTTGATCTATTTGGATAAAATAGAATTTTCTAGATTGCTTAGTAGTACCTTCGTTGGTGATAACTTTGGTCAATTTGAGATCTCAGATAATAGCTGTCTGAGGAACTCATCTGCTTATGGAACCTTGGACAGGCTAAAGATATCACTGATTTAGGTTCACTGAAGGAGGCAGCAAAAATTTTTGTCCCAGGTCTGTTTATTTTTCAAATACCAGAACTTCTGCAATGTTCATCCTCAAAAGGAGAAAATTTATGAAAACATATGGCTTTCTTATGGTTTACACAAAGATTTACGCACTCCACCACTTTCTTGCTTTTCAATTGTTGCTTTGAAGGGGAAAAAAGTAGGAGGAAGTGATTTGACTAAAAGTTTATTTCAAACTTGTTTCTATATCTCTGGTTTCTAAAATTGCAGTATGCTACAATTGCAGGTGGTGCAACTATATACTCTGCCAGAACTATAAGGATCAAAGAAGATGAGGGTTTCAGGTAAGAATTAAATAATGTTCATTCAAGGTTTGCTGGAGCTTTTAAGCAACTGCTCTCTTCAGATTTGAACAGCATGGTCAGAGATATAACAATATAGAAGATTTCCGGAAGATTTCCGAGTAGGATCTATGCTTCATAAACAGAGATGCCTGCTGTGAACATAACACTGAAAATAATTTGCCCCAAGTAAACTCAACAAATCAACGACTATTAATAATATATCTTGTTTGAAAAGATTTGTACTTAAAGCAGGATTATAATTGCTATCTGTATCGAACTGTTCTCTCATACGTGCATTTTTGTGGATTGATTCATTTCAGGAGTTACTACTTTTATGAATTTGGTAGAGATGAACAGCATGTGGCATTGGTAGCTGCAGTCGACAGCGGAAAGGTTGAAATACACCCCTGTCAGTTTCTAAAATTGATGATACAATCAGTCATCTTCGATAAGAAGCATTCTTCTATAACTCCATGATAATATAAGCGAAGCACAAAGTATTACCATTGTGGAAACCACGATTACCTGAACTCAAGCCCAATTATGTTTAAGCAATTGTCCCTGGTTCCACTTCTAAAAATTTTTAGCGGTTTTCTTGTAGACAATTATTGCTGGAGCAACTGCTCCACAGTCCAAATGGGATGATGATGGCGTGAAGCTTCGGTCTGCTGCTATATCCCTCACAGTTCTGTAGTCGCCTACCTGATATCTTATTTTGCAGGTTTGTGAATCATATGGTTTCCATGCTAGCTGTGCAGTTTATACAAACATATCAGGTGACGTAATTTTGTTCTTGTAGTAACTGGTAGTTGATGTCTCCTAAGGGAAGTTTAGGTTGTCACTCATTTCAGGCTTTGTTTTACTTAAATAGTTTTTTTTGTCCTAATCGGTGTCCTGTTGTGCGGAATCAAACTAAAATGTAGTTCTATGGCCCCAAGAAATGTCCTTGTTCTGCTGGTCTGACTTTGAAACTGAAGTATTGTATGGATGATTTTCTCTAGGTTGACGCCAAATATGAAAATTTGGATCCTGATTGCTGCTAAGCTACCAGCCTTCTTTTCATTTTCTTTTGGTTAAATACATCAATTCTTGTGGTATTCTGGATCTTAAACTAGCACCTTATGCTACCAAGTTACTTTTAATGTTTATTGTTTCAGTTTCATTCGACTTATTTGGCAGAATTCTGAATATAATATCCTCATGCAAGAAAATCTGTGCTGTTGGTTAGTAGCATTCATAAACCAATAATCAGAATTAAGTTACTATAATTGATACAGTACATTCATAGGTACCAAACTTGTGAATTTTATAGCACAAGGATCCTTGAAGCTAATTGAGATGATCTTGTACTAGACAAGTCATTTGGAAAAAAACATATCACTCTGCTTATTTTATCAATTTATTCTTGTTATTCTTTTTTTGTCCACGATTTCAAGCCTCTAGCACTTTAATGTTGTTTATGCTGCATCAGGTTCATCTAAACGCAGAACAAGGTGTATACTGGATTGGGTTTGATAGTATTTGTTATTTGCTCATAATGGCATTGCCAGCGTAATGCTGCTTGCTCCGTTTAATGACCTAAAAACCAGCCTGAGTGAGAGTGGAAGTTTTGATTGAAGAAGAAGTGAGTTTTGTGATTGTATATAGGAAATGATTGGTCAGATGCTCGAGATTTTGACTGGAAAACACTGCCTTAAACTTGCACACCATTACTTATCTCTAACTAGACTTGGTTCCTGTCATCATCATGCAAATTATACACCATCAACACAATCCAAATTTCAATGTTTCATATCATTTTCTTGTATGCAATCCTGGCTTTTTCACCTTTCAATCAGGTAATTTTGGTAGAAGGTTGTCACCATTTAAATAGATCTAATTTTGAAGGCGTCTGATTTGAGAAATTTTACCCTCAGAAAGACTAACGAGAATTTGTTAATGTTACTGTGGAAGTATTTGTACGAAAATGAGTAGGTTTTCATTAATTTGAAGTCCTTAACTTTCTTCCCGATGCTATTCAAGTCGTATTACTATTAAGACAATTCTTCTTAATGTTGACTCCATTAAGACAATCGTAACTAAGACAAACATAATCACGAAAGCTTTGAAAAGACGTGAGAGGATCGTGATATCTTGAGGTAGTCAAGCTTTTTACTGCCTAAGTGTGGACTCTTGAAAAAGTAGGGTGTTTGATTGACAGGAAAGATCATTTCCATTACCGATATGCTCTTGATGATAGGTTTTCTTTCTTTTCCTTTGGTTGAAGAAAGCATATATAACATATATAATTTAAGGTACATCTTTATTCCTTGGTTTGGGAAAAAAGTAAACTCATCAGTCCCTTTTCGTTATTTATTTCACAAGAATTGGGAATAAAATTAAGGATAAGCTACCGATGCCCCTCAACCGTACGACTACAAGTCTCATCTTCGGTGTTTATTTAGAGATCTTTGCGAGAGAAGGCTGTAGGATGGTGCCAATGAGCTGTGTTGAGCATGATAGGTATGCTGCGGGTTCGCAGTTTATCACTCACACAATGGTTTGTTTTTGTTTAATAGCAATGCTCTAGAGCAATTAGATAGATTGGATATGGCGTTTGAGGCGATTAAGGAGTTGTTTAGTATTGCATAATTATTACAGGAAGCAATTGTTTGGGAATATAGATGAAGTTGAGGTCTTGGATGGGGGGAAGTAGAAGCTGTAGAGGTTGATTACTAATGGTGCTCCTTCAGATTCTCCCGGCAATATAGTGAATTGATGAGTAGCTTGAGAAGACGTGTTTGATATCCACGGTATGAGGTCCTTTACTTGTATGTTGCTGCACGAGTTTCAGAGATGACAACTTTCAAAATTTTGCTTAGTTCAACTTAGATTTTGTGAAAATATGTTAGAAAGAAATTTTGTCAAACATCTCTTTTGCAATCCTTTCTTTCCTAGCTTTGTACTCTTGCGAATGTTGTACTTGAATAGAAGCTATTATTATCTTTTTAATTGTTCCAAAAGATAGTTTTCTTATGCCAATAAATATGTTGAACTAGTTATTCTTTTTTCATTCTAAATTTATATTTTCAAACTAAATATTGACATTGTTGGGGGGAGACATGGATTCATCAATCATATGCATGACAATGCAGCGAAAGAGTCGAATATAAATTCCTATCCATGACTTCCCAGAAATTCTAGAAAGACAGATGCATGCATAGACATATCATAAGAACATGAAATTTAAACACTTGTACCTTCTCAATACTCCTCCTTTCTTAATTCTTTTCCTTGTTTGGGTTGTAGTAAACACCAAACCCTTCCTTGATCACCCAAGAATACGCAAAGATGATTTTACTTAAAAATAGTCATACACACGATATTTTTCATCCGATCTTTTATGCATGTGACTCTTAAGTTCTCGATTATTTTGAGTACTTGAATTAACTCTTAATTAAAACAAATCATGAAGGGTTTCATGATGCAAATTTATCGAAATATAAGTGGATTAATACACGAACTCTTCGATAGTTAATTATCCGACTTACGAACCTTTCCATAAACAATTATCATGTAATTTGTCCTTTCACCATACTATACTTTACTTGGTTCAGAGTATGGGCTATGTGTCAACTCCCATTAGACTGACTATATCACATCTAACTCAAGTGATGTTAGTTCTTGTCTTAAGATCTCATCACTCTATGTGTCATTGAAGACTTCCTTCATGACACATAACTGCTCTGGTCAGAGACTCCTAAGTAATGACCCCCGATAAGAAGCTGCGTGTATCATTTTCTTCTATTAAGAGTGGTGAATCTTTTATTGACTACCCGATTACTTTCGAATACTAATAGCTGTACCCAATCACCACTCTATGAGTGACCTCATCTTGAGACAACAATAAATGATATCAAAAGACAAGATCAGTATACAAGATATCGTTGAGTAACTCAAATCTATGGATATTTGTACTATTGCTATGATAAGATTAATCATTGACATTTATCCATATGATAATCTCATAGCTAGTCATCCGATGTACTTACTACTCTTAGTAAACATCCACATATTAACTCTAAACATCTTATGCTTATAGTTTGTGAGATCCGTTGCTTGATCAAATTAAAGCATATAACATGTGCTAGTCTATCCGGATTAATAATATCCTATCTTATTAATCATATGACTAAGGATAATTTAGATACTAATATAATTGCACATAATAGGAATTTCATTATCATGATCTCATCATGATTTTCTTCATGTTATGTTTTGTATTATGGACTTCATTAATTTGATTTAAGATCGACATCAATTTATAAATAAAAAGTTATTTTTTTATTAATCAAAATAAAGTTTGTATAAAAGTACTAAAGGTGATTGTCTTTAGAGCACTACTCTAATAGGCATTACATCATCATTAGAAATTTTTAGGAATAAACTAAACTAAATAATACATATTCTATATATGTATTACATCATCATCTATTCTATTCCTAAATATCACCATTCTATTTCTTATTTATTTATGCAGGTAAACCAAACACCCCCATAAAAAAATTAAGCATTCTTTAAAGAGATGGAATGAAACAAACATGTCTATGAAAATGTAGACTATTAAACTTTGGCAAAACGATGTTATTTGAATGTAATAAATTTTAAGAAATGTTTTTTTTTTAGTTTTTTAATGTAAGACATTCTTATTAGAGTCTTTCTCACTGTTAATGAAAAGTTGACCTGACACATTCAAAATAAATCACATTTAGACACATCTATTCTTATTTGAGTTTATCTAAACACGTATAAAAAAATGAAAAACAAAAGAAAGAATAATCTCTTTAACTTGAGGGTTCTTTTTATTCCATTTTAGTTTTTTTTTTAGAAATTAAAATTTTCATTGATAAAGAATGAAGGGAACAAGAAAACGAGTACAATAAGTCAGCATAAAAAGCAAAACTTAAAAAAACAAGGAGACTAGCAATTAAGCAACGTCGTTTGAGCTAAGCAAAGGAGCAAGTCAATAGCAAAGGAAACGACTACGTCGTTGGGGAAACATATTGATGGGACAAAAGCAACTCCCCTTTCACCCGACTCCAACAAAAAAGCCCTAATTTGGCAAAATCAGAAGGCAGAGGACTAGAGCGATGAAGCGTAGCTCGACGAAGGCGACAACTAGGTAGGCAAAAATACTCCGATTGGTTGCAGCTTTGAGAAAAGATTTGATCTGTGTTCCTTCACCAGGTAGCGGTACCGAACGCAACGCGAATCATGTCGGCAGGAGCAAGCCAAGAGAGTGGTTATACGACTAGTGATGGGTAAGTGACAGCTGATGCTCTTAAAGAGCGTAAGTATTAACAGTTCTTGATCCTTATTACCGATCATTTCAGCTTTCCGGAAGGGGATCGATCAGAGAAATAGAGCTCCACACTACTGGCCTACATCTATCCATGAAGCGAAGAGAGACGCTGATGAGCAGAAAATAATCCAGGTATGCCTCTGATCTGAGTAAGTCTCGATTTATTGATTTCCCCGAAGCAGGTGAAATCAAAAGATGTAATACTGAGCTGTACATTAGATTCTGCATAGCTTGTGATTTGGATGTGAGAAAACTACCTCTGGGGTTTAGATTCTCCAAATGTAAGCCATTCTGCCACTATAATGAAGGTGTAACTGACTGACAATCAGTTGCTCCCTAATATTTGTAGTGATGATCTCTGTAAGTGAATTCATAGAAGTGGTCTGGTTTTGAAATCTTCTGTAGTTCCTTTCCTTCCAAATAATCTGGGCACATGTAGCCATTGAAAGTAGAACTATGTCCTTGTCCAGCCTCGACATAGTCATATTAGGAAGTTCTTGCATAATGTCGAGTAGTCTCCAGGCAGTGAAGTCAGGGGCACTGAGAGTAGAGACTGTAAACCAGAAGGTTTGAGAGAAACCACACTCAAAGAAGAAGTGGTCTCGGCTTTCATCCGCGAGGTTACAGAAAACACATTGCTTAGGAGAATTCAGGAAAGTAAGCCTATCCATCGTACTCAGCCTGTTTCTCATAGCCAACCAAAGTAGAAAACTTACATTCGGTCTAAGTAATTTATTCCAAACCCGAGGGTACCATGCAATTCGGTTTTCTGGCCTTGACCTAAATTTCTTGACTGTCTTAGGGGTAAGCTCTGAAATTGGGAGGCCTCTCCATTTTAGTTGTTTGAAATTTTAATTGCATTTTCTTCTCAATTTCAATTACTTCACTTTGTTATCAAAGATAACTTCTTCTACTGCTATTTCCTCTTAACTCAAGTCTTTGTTTAACAACACCTAACGCATCTTGGGCACAGGTATGCCAAAGCCTTTGTCCTTCTCCAAAGAAAACAGAGATATCCTCAGTAGTGCCCTAGACATCTACCCGTCTTACACGTTTTTTAATATATACATATTCGGTTAGCATACATTATTTGAACCTAATCCTATGCAATAAAAATACTATTTCTTTTTAAATATCCGTCTCCATCTATTTAGTTAGCATATCCAATTTTGTAACTAATCCTCGTTCGAAGGTATCAAGCATGGAATCTGCTGTTACATCAATACGACTTTACGGATAACATTATTAAATTCTCTGATAGTGATTTTCGGAATTCTAAATAGACATTGACCTGAAAATAGGTTTACTTAGATATATTTTGTTGGTATGTATAGTCTTAAAAAACCGTATCCTAATACGACTCTTTAGGGGAAAAAAAAAAACAAAAGACGTAATTCATGGTAGATTGAAAGCATAGCGGCCACGCCACGCCACGACGTCAATCTGTGATGTGTTGATAAAATTATAAACGGTCAATGCTCAACCTACCAAGTCAATGAATTTGTATGCATTATAATATATAAGCTCTTTTAAAGTGATGATTGTGTTTAGAATCTGTTAACCTTAAACAAATTTACGAAGAGTCATAAATCATTAAGTTATGGTTTATGCCCGTTTCCTAAACGAGATTAAAGGTTATAGAAAGTCAAATTCTAAAGCTCAGCAACTTTTCATCCTGGAAATTTTTAGAAGTGCTATGGACCATGTCTTCATTAAAAAAATAATTCTTTAATTACCATACGTTTACATTAAAAAAAAAAGAATTGGGTTTGCTTTATCTTTCTTTTTCAAGTGACAGATCTTGGGTTGGACAGGAAAAGTTCTTGACAACTAACTTATAGACCCTGTTTGACAATCAGTTGATAGCTGATTATAACAGTTGATTTGACCAGCGAATTACATTAGTTATTTGTTAGAGATGTTTAGTAAAATTAGTTGTTTATGTATAAAATGACTTATGAGGACATGACTTAAAAAAAAATATAAGGCTATAAATATTATATATCTTAGTATTTCGTTGAATATTCTTATAAGAATTTAGATTTTAAAAAAGTCATGTTCACCTGTACTGTTTCATCATCTATAAAAAATTTATGCAACTTTTCCTATTTTTAAGAGTAAAGATTCTATTATAAGATATAAAATTAAAAATGATATTGTTTTAAAATTAAGCTCATTCTAAAATGATGTAATTTTAATAGCTATTTGTTAAGGAATTGGATGTCAAACCTTATTCTACTCATTAACAAGCCTAATATCGCTATTTCTAGCTTGAGATTCATGACGTTGAAGCGTATTCTCCAAACCACAAGTCGTCTGGTAGCAGAAATGCACGCCTCGTCAATGAACAAAGATCAAGAGGAGAACATAAGATGACAAAACAAACACACAAACTAGTAGAAAAGGGTACAGTTGGGTTTTGATACATATAATTTTAGCTATTGGATGAAAACGCTGATATACATCATCGTTTTCATTTTCAACTGTTTACCTTCAATCAATTGATGAAAAGGCTATTCTCCAAACAATGTTATTAGCTGTTTGAAGAGTCAAATAGCTAAAATCAACCAATTAGCTAAAAAAATAGTTGATTCGTTAGTAACCAAACGAGGCCATAATGATTTGGGTTATAACATTTCTTTTGGTTAAAAAAAATGTGTACATTAATCAAACAAAATTAAGTACTAACTAGATTAAAAAAAGAACCACTATTATTAAAGAAAATGAAAGGTTTTAAAGTTGTAATAAGAGTGAGATATAAATAAGTTAGCTAAGAGTGAGATACTATTAAGTATAAGATGGAAAATTAATTATTTAGAAAGCGAATTTCTACAGAGTTAGATCAATTTCTCTCAAACGTGACAGGTTATGTTGCTACCTTTTACATAAGAAGGTAAATCCACTTGTAATTCAACTGTTTTTTGGCCCCCAATAGGCTGATTTGATTGACGGATAATATTAATTGTTTATTAAAGATTTTTGGTAAAATTAGTTATTTAGTATTAGTTGTTTAAGTGTAAAATTACTTATGAGGGCATGACTTAAAAAAAAGAATTTATAAGGTCATAATTAGATATTTAATTTTAAAAAATTAAGTTTTTAACTATAATAAAAAGCATAGAACATTTATAAAAATTTTGTGACCGTAGCATATTTTTTATTTTGTAACTAGAAAACTTATTTCATTAGTAAATTTTTTTTGTCACTAGCATAATACATACTCCCAAGTTTTGTAACTAAAAACTTACTTCATTGTCAACAATTTTATCACTTTAGAATACATGCATGATTTTTAGTTATGCATGATTTTTAGTTTGAATTATACTACAGTGAGGTGTCATTGTAGCATAATCTAAACTAAAATTATGCTACCTAATTAATTTGAATTATGCTACAGTGACATGCATGATGTCACTGTAGCATTATTCAAACAAAATTATGCTACAATGTTGTCACATCATAGTTTTAATTCTGCTAAAGTGACATCCATAATGTCACTGCAACATAATTAACATAATTCAAAAATTATGAAAGGAGGATGTAATTGATTTTTTACGTATTACATTTTCGGCTAAACATCAAAACACTCCTATACAGGTGCTTTTCTAAAATCATCTGGTTGAGGTTAAATCTGCCAACTAATCAGCCATTCACCAAACACATTCATTAGTTTTTAATATGGTCAAATAGCTAAAAGGTGTCAATTAGCTAAAATACAGCTAATAAGTTGTTTACTAAATGAGCCCTTTAATTATTTTGTCATATTCAATTTAAAAATTGTCAACATTTAAGATAGACAGATGGAAAAGACAATGAGTAGGATAACACACTCATAACAAAAACAGTTGTGTAAGTATACACAAGGTCGTGTATATAATGCACCACTACCATAGAGCATATGCCCGAACATCCAGAGGACATTCAAGAACATACCCTATGAAAATGACATATTAGAGTAATCACATCAACTTATTATGGCATCATATAGAACATAAGTATTTTCAAAAATCAAAACTCCTCATTTCATTCACAAATGAAACTTACTTACATTGTCATTACATTTCATAATCCATGTTTATACATAACATAACATTTGAGAGTTTAATGTTATATATAAAAAGTTCAACATGAAAGGAGAAGCTAAACAAAAGTATTCTATCTAGACTCCACAAGTATCAGCTGACCAGACCTTTGAGCCACTCTTGTTTCTAAAATTGAAAGTAGTAGACTTTTATTAAATTGCCTTAGAAGTTAGGCCTTCTCTGTACCTGAAAATTAACGTTGCAATTTTGATGAGTTTGTGAACTCAGTAAGTAAACCATCATTGATGTGCTCACTCAAATCAGAACATAACATCACAGACATATAACCAAATTCAACATATGTATCACATTATTTAGAATCAAATCCCATATATATAAATACAAATGCACATGTGACTCCACTTTTATTTTTACTTTTTTGTGACCGAGCGCCTATTTGACTTCTCATATCTTTTGTGGATACCAGGCTCATTTCATAACTGTCCCATACTCATTGTGGATACCAGGCTCCTTAATAACTGAGCCTGTGACTCTTTATGCATATTTCCTGAGCTTTAAGCTCTTTTTTACGTTGGTTACTCCGGTCACAACTCCTTTTTCTTATCATGTATAACAATATGCATATTTGAACAATGAGGGCTAGCAAAAACCACTCTCCAAAACTTTGTAGGTTGTCTTCTTTACTCCAAAATGTCCTCCGTAAGCATACGAAAGGCAAAAGGCTAAGATCAAAGATATTTCACTTTCAAGCACACACCTCCTTATGACTTGAGCCCTGTAGTGCCTCCATAGATACAGATCATCCCAAACATAGTACTTCACTTCATTCTTTAACTTATCCCTATGAGTCATTGACAAACTGGTAGGTAATTTGTTAGTAAATAAGAAATTTACAATATTCGCATACCATGGTGGTGTCAAATTAGAAGAAAAAAATTGTTTTTTCCATAAATGTACCTTGTAAAGGGATGCCATCTTCTTTTTTGATCATGTGGCTAAGGTGATTGGCAACCAAATTTTTTGCCCCTTCTTATCTCTTATCTCTAGGTCGAATTCTCGAAGGAGGAGAATCCATTTGATTAGCCTTAGTTTTGCTTCTTTCTTTGTGAGAAAGTATCGTAAAGCTGCATAAACAGAATAAATAATCACTTCAGCACCAAACAAATATGACTGAAATTTTTCCAAAAGAAAAACCATATATAAAAGTGCTTTTTCGATCATTGAATAATTTAATTTAGCTAGATTATGAGTCTTCGAAGCATAATAGAAGGAATGCAAAGCTTTGCCAACTCTTTGTAATAGAGCTGCCCCCATTGCATAATTGTTTACATCACACATGATCTCGAAGGGGAGGCTCCAATCTGGTAGTTGAATCACTGGTGGGGATGTCAACAACTCCTTAAGTTTGTTAAAGGCTTCCTTACACTTATCATTGAACTCAAAGGAGACATCTTGTTGTAAGAACTTGCATAATGGTGCGGCTATCTTTGAAAAGTTCTTAATGAATCTACAATAAAAACCTGCATGAACAAGAAAACAATGCACTTCCCTCACATGTGAGGGGTAAGGTAAAAAAGAAATGAGATCAACTTTATATTTATCTACATCTATATCCCTAGTAGATATAACATGTCCTCAAATTATACCTTAGTCTACCATAAAATGACATATTTCCTAATTAAGCACAAGGTTAGGTTTAATGCATCATTATAAGATAAGAGCAAGATTCTTAAGGAATTCATCAAAGGAAGAACCATAAATGGTAAAATCATTTATGAATATCTCAATGATTTTCTTAACATACTTGGAAAAAATGCTCATCATATATCTTTAGAATGTGGCGGGTGCATTGCATAATCTAAATAGCATCTTTCAGTAAGCAAATGTACCGAATGGGCATGTGAAGGTGGTTTTTTCTTAATCTCCCAATGCGATCAGTATTTGATGATAACCTAAAAAGCCATCTAAATAATAATAATACTCATAACTAGCCAATCTCTCAAGCAATTGATCAATAAAGGGAAGGGGGAAATGGTCTTTATGAGTCACTGAGTTCAATTTCCTATAGTTAATACAAACTCGCCACCTAGTTTGCTCTCAGGTGGGAACGAACTCATCTTCCCAATTGATCACTATTATTCTAGAATTCTTTGGAACCACCTAAATAGGGCTTATCCACTTATTGTCGGAGATTAGGTAAATAACTGCAACATCAAGAAGCTTCAACACTTGCATCTTTATGACTTCCATCATCAGAGGATTCAACCTATGTTGAGCTTTCCTTGTGGAGTTGACATCTTCCTCCAACAAAGTACGATGCATGCATATAAAAGGGTTTAATCTTTGGATATCTATGATTGTCCATCTAATAGCCTTCTTATGCTCCCTTAACACTCAAACTAGCTTGTCTTTTTGATCCAAAGTCAATTGCACTGAAATGATAACTGAGAGAGTCTGCTTATCTCCTAATTAGGCATACTTGAGGTGTTTGGGGAGTGGTTTTTGTTCCACTTCAGGTGCCTGCACATTAGAAGGTAAAATCTTCTAGTAAGATTCAGGTAAATGCATAAAGGCCGAGTCATACCTTTTTGAAAAGTATTCCAATGATTCCAAGGTAGCTGCCATTTCAATCAGCTCTTTTCCCATTTCAACATCATTGTTGCCTTCTGATGCTCAGCTAAAACTATTTATAAATGATTCTTGCAACTCAATTTAAACATTTCGTAGACCAAAGGATCAATCATTCAACAGAGAAAAAGAATGATCATCATAAGGATGTTTCATGGCATCATAAATGTTAAAATAAATCACTTCCTCATCAAATTCCATCATGAGGGTGCCCTCACGAACATCTATCTTAGTTTGAGCCATATTGAGAAATAGTCTCCCTAACAAGATAGGTATTAGAATGTACGAAGTGTCATCATTCATATCATTAACATAAAAATCCAAAGGAAATATCAACTTATTCACTAGCACTAAAACATCCTCAACCATACCATCAGGGTAAATGTTAGTGCGATCAACTAATTGTATGATAACATTTGTTTCTTTTAAAGATCCTGGATTCAAGAAGCATAAATTGAATAAGGCATAACATTAATTGAAGTTCCCAAATCCAACATAACTTAATTAATCACAGTGTTACCAATTTTACAAGGAATCATGAACATACCTAGATCCTGACATTTTGGAGGCATCTTCTTCTTAAAAATTGCAGACACATTCTCACCCATCATCACCTTTTCATCACCTCTCAGCTTTTGTTTATGCGTACACAGTTCCTTGAGGAATTTTACATACCTCAGTACTTGCTTATTTGCATCTAGCAAAGGAATGTTCACTTCCACCTTCTAGAAAGTCTTTAATATCTCCTTGTGTTGGATCCCGTTTCCGAAATCCAACCCTCTTAACAAAACACCATCAAAACTGACCGTGGTTCCTAGCAATCTCTTCTTGCTCTGATACCACTCTGTTGGGACCCGACCTCGGAAGCCGGACCCCAACCGAAAACAAAAACGAAATCGATCGAATCAACTCGGAAGGCATAAACCAAAGAACGGAGTTGAAGCAAACAAATCAAAAGCAAACGTATCGAAAACAAACCGAAGGCTCGGAATCGAAGCGAAATCCAAAGCGAAACGAATCGAAACAAATTCCCGACATC
>JANITX010000008.1:9538286-9551233 GCA_027564395.1 Erythroxylum ulei
TTAAACTCTAATCAAGAAAATCTAACTACAAAGCATAAACCCTAACTCAGGAGTTCATAACAATGTAGTTAAACTTGACAATGTAAAAGCTACTCCCCTTTGAAGCACATCGAACTCAAGCCATCGTTACATCTTCAAGAGGTAATGGAACTTTAGCCGAGCATAATTTCGGGAACCCTCACTACTGTAAACACACCAAAAGCATCCATGGCAGCAGCAGTAGATGATGAAGTCGGCGATGAAAAGTGGATGGAATTAATGGATGAAGGTCGAGAGTGAGAGGTAACAGTGTCGACTATGTAGGTTGACAGTGTCTCGGTGTATTGATGATCGTCCACTGTGACCTAATTTGGTAGGTTTTTAAGTGATGGATCGATGGGTCAAGTCGAATAGTGAGAGAATTTTTCAAATATGGTTCGGGTTTTTGACAGTTTGCCGCAGCGACAGATAAGTAGTGTACTTTTCCCGAAAGGTTTTTGCTCTTGTTGGATTCTTCGCCGCTGCGAAATAATTAATTCTTGCCGTGGCGAACTTTTCCCGAAAGTCAGCCCGAGTTTTTCATGTTTCGCCGAGGCGACAGGTCTGCTTTGCCGCAGCAAACGTCCTGCTTTGCTCTTGTTGGCTTCATTTCAACACATTGACTCCTTTCTCCTTGAGGTTTCTACAATCAATAATAACAATTTGCAGTATCAAATGTTCTCAGAAAAATTAATAGCACAATTAATATCAATTTATAACAATTTTTACTATCAAATTGCATAAAATACAAGTACACACTCAAAGATTAATTTAAGCACAAAATCAAGAATTAGGAGTCAAAAAGTGTATTAAAAACCTTGAAAGTGTCGCCAATTTATATAGTAAACTTGGGCTCAATCAAATACCCTTCAAGCATTTCTTTGAAGTAGTTGCTAAGTATGGAGTTGTATTCCCTACCTTGCAACTTCTCCAGATTAGAGCATCAGCTTGGTCTTTAACAATTACAAGATTTTTGGGATAAAACATTAGCATTTGCATAAGTTCAAGCTTGGGCAAACTCTAAGTGGAGAAAATCTCGATTAAAGAAAACACTCATTGTAGATGATAAGTATTTTATATTCATATTCCGTAAGTATACTAGTCTCAACCAAATCCTAGAATAAGTCCTTTGCATATAACAAGTAAACCACTTTTTGTAAAACAATGTAGGTCTAAAATGAAGCATAATAGAGAAGATATTCACTCATTTCCAGTTTAGATAAAATTTTATAATTTTCCACTTGAATACTAGACCATTGGGATTGAGTTTCATCACTAATGTTATTGGGAAACCTATAACTTTTGATTCTTAAATTGCTCCCTAAAAAGGATAGGCTGTGTACCAGTGTGCATTCAAGTCACAAAGAAGGATGAACTCGCCTCCTATATAGCTGTCAAAAGGTTTACAATTGAAGGGAAACTTGTGGCTCATCTAGTTCAACTCTGATATCCCTAGAAACCAACGCAGACCAATAAATGGAAACCAACTAGAAAAAGTTTCAAAATAGGAACATATAATGAACTAATGGGTGAGCTAGACAATGATCAAGCATGCAATTAAATCTATTTGAATTTCAAAGGAGAATAGCTCACAATCTTAGTGCTCTTCAAAAGAGGAAAACTCAAACCCCCCATTCAAAGGAGAACAACTCTATAGCATCTGAAAATAAGGATACTCTAACTCCAAGTTTTGGTAATTCCAAATTTGTTAATAGTGTTTTTCCTTGAAGAAAATCTAGCAGAAAGAAGAAAAGAGGAGGCACCCCTTCAATGAAATAAATGTCTATATTGTGCTAGAATATTAGGGGACTTAATAGCCCCAAAAAAATTAGGTTGTGAAAGACATCAATTTAGAAAAAAAAACTATCTTTTTTGGATTACTTTAGACAAAAATTGAAGCTAGCATGCTAAAAGAGGAGCTAATTTTTTTGGGAAACAAATGGAGCTTCATATCAAACCATAAACACCACTATAGTTGTATAATAGTCAAACTTAATCTTTGGAATATTTCAACATTATGTCATCTATGCTTCTAACCTTTGTTTCATGCGAAGCTCCCTATGTTAATACCTAAGATTTGTAGGTCCTTTGTTATGTTCAAACCATGCTACAATTGAAATTAAAGGGCTGAGTGAAAACATAAACACTATAATATAGGGATGTATGGCATTTCAACTGATAACCAAACTTAGGACCTTAAAGAATGAATTAAAGATACTAAAGAAAAATAAAATCCCAAAAAAACAAGCGCAATTGGAGATAACTAAACATTTATTAAGAACTTGTTAAGATGATCTCTATAAAAATCCATATGATATTAGACAGAAAGAATTGGAACAATAGGCCCTGCATAATTATATACATTCTCTACTAGCATATGCTCCTATTTAAAGCAACAAGTAAGGATTTCCTGTCTAAGAGAGGAAGATAAGTGTACTAGATTCTTATTCAACACCATTTTAGTTCACAAAAATAATAACATAATCAATACACTCAGAGATGTACAAATCAATATTCAAGAGGACCAGTATGTGCTCAAAATAATGGCTTATAACTATTTCAAGACAATGTTCAGTACCAAGGCTAATGTCACTCCATAATTGAAGCATTACGTCACTTCATTAATCCTTATATTAATCATCTGACTAGCACTAGGCTAACTATAAAAGTTATATCTGAGGAAGTGAAAAATTATTTATTCAGCCTAAATCTAGATAAAACACCAAGGCCAGATGGGTTTAATACAACTTTGTTTAAGCAGACTTGGAACTTCACAAGCAGTGGAGTAATTAATTGCGTACATAAATTCCTTAGGGATAGCAAAAATTGTGAAGGAATTGATTAAAACATTCTTATGCTTGATTCCTAAGAAGTAAGCCCCTAACAACTTTTAGGATTATCGTCCTATATTTTATTATAACTCAACTTATAAAATCATTGGGAAAATTCTTGTAGCTAGGCTAAAAAAGACCTTAATCCCTCTAATTAATCTTTACCAGGGAGCATTCATTAGTGGAAGAGATATTGCAGATAACCTCCTCCTAACACAAGCACTATTTAAGGATTACACTACCAATCCATTTATCAAGAGCCACTCACTCAAAATAAACATATACAATGCTTTTGACACACTGGACTGGAACTTTATAATCAATTTCATAGAAGCATTTGGATTTCCTAAGCAATTCATATACTAAATTGAAGTTTACATAACAACAGCCACTTTTAGTGCTTTGTTTAATGGAGTTAAATGGAATGATGTTTGTACCACTAAGTAATAAAGTGGATTGGGCATCACATGTCTCAAACTCAAAAACCAATTATTAATTGCAAAGAAAATTTGGAGATTATGAAATGAAAAGGAAGCCATATTGATCAAATGATGAATTCACATTATTTCTTTTAGTGTTGTTTTTAGAATCTAAATGAAAATAAAAACCAGTCATGGCCTTTTATTGAGAAGTTAAGATTAAGAATCTCCATATATCCTCTATAAAAGAGTGATGTTAATAGGTTCAATACTTGGCTATGGTATCACAACTGGTATGACATCAACCTTTTATACTAGCTAGAAGAACTCAACCCATTTAAAGGGAGATTCCCATTAAATACCAAGTAGCAGAAAATCTCAGGGGACTCTTAGGTTTGCAACCATAGAGCCATGTCTCTAATTGTAAACAACTTAACAAATTATAGACCTGATATAATAGAGGATAGCATACTCATCTAGACACTAGAGAAATCCTTGCACTTTTCCAAGATATCCTATTTGGATTTGGTCTCTAATTGTAAACAACTTGATAAATTATAGACCTGATACAATAGAGGATAACAGACTCATCTAGACACTAGAGAAATCCTTGCACTTTTCTGACTTATCCTATTTGGATTTCTTCAAACCATATTTTTCCAAAGTTTATTGGTATAAGCTCATCTATAAGGTAGCTATCACATCCTATCTAGCCTTTAAAAACAAGGTTTGGACCAAGAATAGATTAAAAGATCCAATTCCACTTTGTGTGTAATACAAAATTCAAGCTAGCATAGTGCAAAATTTATACTTCGTTTGCTCTTACAAATAATCCATTTGGTAAGGATTACAACATATACTAAAATTTCATTGTACTATAAGGAGCTAGGAAAAAATTATCAAATAGATCAAGATGTTAGACAATGATTCAATTGTGCTAAGGATTGCTTTCAACTATTGCATTTACACCATTTGAAGGGAAAGGAACAATATGATCAATAGCAAACTTGAATTGGAAAAATACATCTTAACTCAAAGACTGATACATTGGATTAGGGAAATTCTCATATTAAATAATTGCAGCACCAAAGTAATTAGTAATGTAAGGAGGGCATGGCTGTTATAATTTCAATTTTTTGGTGCTAGTTATTCCTAAGTAAACTTATTAAATATTTAACTCTTTCTATAGTTAACTTTCCAACTTGTAAGTTAGCACTTTTGAGAGGCTTTAAGCCTATCTATTCATCAATATAATAAATTTGACTCCAAAAAAAGTTTGGTTTTTATTATGCTCTTCTTATTTTGATCTAAATTATTTATTTATATTTTTTAAAGTTTTTTTTACAATAATTAAAACCCATTTTACTATTTTTTATGTTGTGTAAAAGGAAGATACTTTCTATATGATCTATTATTACTCACACTATTACATATATTTTAAATACTAACGATCGTATTCCAGGGAGAGAAAATCGTGCTACTCTCTTCTTCTACTTCTTTATATGGTCTGATCTTCATTCTTCCTTTCTCTAATCCCATATGCACTCCTATTTTTCTGCTAGTGAGCTCACAAGCATTATCAATCTATTCTTGTTTTTCTTCCTTCTGTGTTAGCCTAAATGTTATCCTCCAGTTAGATTTACCTTTCCTTTACTGTTTTTATTTACCACACTTGCTTTCCTTTCTAAGAAACATATTAGTTATCCCAAATAGCTTCCTACCCATCCCTGCTACTTCTCCTACCAAATATCCTTAATCAAATTCTACCATTACCTCATACCTTTAACCATAAATAACTTCCTTCTTCATAACTTAAATCTTTCATCACCCCCGAAAATGCACATGGCTTTGAGTGGTGGGAGATTTTAGTCTAATGAATAAGCTTCATTTTTCCGTATTAGACAAAATTAATGAGCAGTAGGTAGTGTCGCTTCGTCTTGAAATGTTAAATAACATAGCTACGAAGATGGAACTCCACGTTTATAGGATATTTTCTATAAGGGTTTCCTTATTAAATAAGAAAACATGGCATTTTTTCCAAATGTAAATAGTATGGACTCATCAAAATTTGGAACAATATTATGGAAATTTTTTTTCCAAAAAAAGTCTTTAAAGTTAAACCTTTTCTTTTTGAAAATTTAAATTTGTATTTAATAAAATGATATTCTTACATAAACATCAACTAGACAAGCAAAAAAAATGTAATTAGAATGGAGGCCATTTAACACATGAAATTAAACTTAAACAAGTTACAACAAAATGAACATAAGAGGCACCTATCCCTCGAACAACAAATGACTCATTCACTAGCTAAAGGAGACTCACAGTAGAACAATCGTAGCTATAATAAACTTCTAGTGCTAACTTGAATATCCTAGTTTCCTTAGGTGAAATTAGTAGCAGCTTATGAAGAGCTCTATCACTCATAAGTATGGTGAAATTTTCTTATGCAACTCATAAGCTCTTGAAACTCTTGAATAGTTCCATTAGTCAAAAGTAGGTAAGCTTACCTTAAGGTTACTTCAACAATTGCAAGTGGATAGAGATAATGAATGACAAAATTAACTGTCTATGTTAAGAATGCATTAAATAATTCTCTAGGATCTAGCTAGGTTAGGGCTACAATCATTGCTAAGGTTGGAGTTTATTAGCTACCCTCTGACTTTTGACATCAAACAACTTATCACCTGTTATTTACTCCTATTTTTGCTTTGGAATCTTCTATTATTCCTTTTTATCCATATTTCCTTAACATAGGTAGCAAAGGAAATAAGATATATTACTTTTTTTATCCTTGTACATTAAACTCTAATTTACAAATTAGTCCATAATTCCTATGTATAGATAACAATTAAAATTCCATGGACATGTAGATTTAACCCAACACTCTATGTCCATAGAGAATCGACATTAAAAAAAAATGGTACCTAGTTTCCAAGCCACAATTACATATAACACAACTTGCATCAGTATTAAAATAGGTAACCTATATAATGTAAACCTATTTAGGGATGTTAGCCATAACATGAAGGAGGTGCTAGGTTGTAAGGCTTTGTTCCATACAATGTGGTGCTAGTCTAACCTTTCCCCTCTTTACATCATCCATTATCTACAAATTTTTTTTGTTAAAATTCCCCAAAGGTTGGATATTCCAAGATTTGGCTAGTAGTTTGGGCTAAGGTGTTGTAGCTCTTTTGGAATCTCAAGTCAATGATTTTCCATTATAATGGAGCTCACTCCAGCTTTTATAGCATAGTAACTCTAGTACTGTCCACTACAAAACAGATGAATAGGTGTAAACATGGAGGATAATAGCTCCATAAACGTTCCAATGTGGATGTTGGTGTATGAAGTTCCCTAAGAAAATTGGACTACAAGTGGTCTAAGTTATAAGGATAGCTTTTAAGATAAGCATTTATGTCTAGATCAAGCCACTACTAAAATTAAATGTACTAATTTTTCTAGAATATATGTTTTAGTTGATATAATGAAGGATTTTCTATCTAAAATCCCTATTTAGAAGTTTAATGATAATTATGAGCTTATTGATGATATAGTCAAAGTTACATATGCTTAGAAGCTGAATATAATGAATCCAAAGAAGATGTGAATGCCTATTGATAGAAAGTTTAAAATTGGATAATTTAAGAATTAATAGGTTAAAATGAAATAAAAGAACAAAATACCTCCACTATAACTTACTATAACTTTGAAACTATAACTGGTGTGTCTAACTATAGTATTCACTCTAAAAATGAAGATCTACGCTTAGAATATATAGAACCTCCACTCGAAGTAGAAAAAAATGATATGCCTAATGTTCACTTTTAAAATATTACTCCAAATGGCCCTAAGTTGGGGACCTTAAGAAAGCCCAATATGAATGGTTATGAATTTATAAGTAATACTAATACCACATATAGCTTCCATAACTCTAAATAACTGGATTATTTAAAGGTTCTAGGCAAAAGGAAATCTAGCTAAAAGAAGAAGGTCTCTTCTTCTATTATGGGAACATGAACTTCATTGCATAAAATGCTATAGGAATTAGTTCCCCTCCTAATAAATTAGAGCATAGAAACTTCATTTTTGATAATAAGCCTTACCTAATGGGAATTTTGGAATCAAGGATTAAGAAGGATAATTGTAAACTTTTCAATATCCTCCCAAAGAGGTGGTGATTGATTACTAACTACTCTTTTCACTGTAGTAGAAGAATTATGGTGCTATTTCATAAAGACTAAGTTGAAATCCTTAGCTTCCTAATCACTGATAAAATGATATATATAAAAGTTTAAGTTTAAAAAAGAATCTCCCACTGTTCACATCTCAATTTTTTATGGCTACAACTATGCAAACCAAAGAACCTCGCTCCAAACTAATTCCTATAGTGCCTCTAGGATCAATTATCCCTATAAGAAATTGAGTTTTTTTTTTTACCCTTTTTCAACAATTGAAATTAATAATTCATTGAATTCATTCAGACTCCTTAAATATCCAAGTCCAGTTGATTTGAATGTCAATTTTTTAAAAAATTATTGTAACTAATAAATAGTTTACGTTTGGATGCTATTATTGAATATTTTTAGGGGAAAAGGATGCTAAAGGAGCTAAATAAAACCTTCATCAACCTAGATCTGAAAGGAAAGAAACAAAACTCTGTGAATGAATTTCTCCTTATAACTTATTGTAACAATTTACAAAATAATCCCAAAGTTGTTATTAGATAGACTAAATTAAGTGCTTTAAGCTCAAATTGATCAGTCACAGGGTGCTTACATACCAAGTAGGTAAATCATGGTAATCCTTGTTCAAGAATTACTCAAACATTATACTGGAAAGAGAATTAGCAAAAATTGCACTCTAAAGATTGATTTCTAAAATGCCTTTAATTCAATAGATTGATCTTTCACACTCAACTCCCTAAAAGCTTATGGATTTCCTGATTTTTTTTATAGAATGGATGGAGCAATGTATAGCAATTGCATCATTTAACATTCTGGTGAATGGAGAACCTTCAAGCATAATTAAAAGAGCTAGAAGTCTTAGGTAGGGGGATCGACTCTCCCCTACCTATTTTTAATCAGAATGGAAGTTTTCAGCAGACTACTCAAGAGAATTATAGAAAGGAATGGTCAATTTAATTTTCATTCCAAGTGTAGTAAGCTTAGAATTTTAAGCCTAAATTTTGCTGATGACTATTTCTTATTCTAAAAGCAAATATAGGCTCCATTTCATCCTCACTATAGTCTCAAACTATTTAGTAAACTCTAGTGGTTATCTGTTAATAAAGATAAAAGTGGGATGTATTTATCTGCAACTATTGTCAACCGAGCTACTTAGTTTTCTTCTCTTACATGTTTCGAATACCTCCATATCCTATTGACATAAATTGGCAATGAAATTTCCTTGAGCAAGCCCACTTATAAAGATTATAATCAATTAAAAGTGAAAATAGAAAATAAATTTAGCAAGTAGAGTTTTAAAAAATTATCTATGACTAAAAGAGCTTAACTAATAAATTCTATTATGAGCTCACTCAATGTATATTAGACTTCATATATTGATTTTCCTTATACCATTATGAAGAATATTAACAAATTACTTTGAATATTTCTATGGTGTGGTTACAAGGAAAATGAAACAAAGGTAAAATTCAAATGGACTGAAATTTGTTAGTCAAAGCATTAAGGGGGGGCTTGGTATTCTCCTACTCAATGTCCCAAATACAATTATGTTAGCAAAGAAAATTTGGAGATTATTCAATGATAAGCAAGCCCTTTAGGTTAGATGGTTACATATTTACTACATCAAGTGCTTTAACTTCTGGTGTCTAATTATCCCACAAAATGCCTCCATAATTATGGGATTTTTAATTAATATTAGGGACAAAATCAAATAGTCTTTCTTCTATTAGATTGCCAATGGTAATTGCTCTTTCTTTTGGACTATTAATTGGTCTCCTTATGGAATTTTGGAAAGCTATACTGAATTGCTTCCTCTAAAACCACCACTCTTCCAACCTAGTATGTACTCTCTAATTAAACCATCATCTTAAACATTCTACCAGTTTCAAACCTTTCAAGATCTCCGATCAACTACATATTGATCTCTAAAAAGAAAGATAATATCATCTAGAAAAGAACCTGTAATGCCCCAACATATACACTGAAAGTATTATAGCATGTACAGGGTGTATTAAGAAGTGAACATAATAAATTAAGTACATCTAAGTATAGTAAGAGATATAATGGTACTTAATGTAAAAGACAAGGGTAATGAATACTTTGTTCGCTTTGGCATGGACATACATACTTAGACGTGAAAAATGTATGGAAAGTTTTGATATGTTTGCTTGGATTAGGAATGTGATGTGAGGGGAATTGATAAAATAAGTATTCCATAAGTAAATGGGATGTTTCTGGTCAAATTGGATGTATTTTTGTGATGCTCTTACATTATAAGACCGAAGTTAGTTGAATTGGAATGTGTACCTTGTTTAATGGATAGGTTCCACTGAACAGACTTCCCTTATCTTGACATGTAGAAATACAAATTAGATAAATCCAATTAGAGATTAAAATAGATACATAGGTCTAAAACTTTGATGAAGGAACCAAAATTTTATTTTGCCTCTAAGAGTTTTTAATTTTGTTTTGAAGTTAAGTTCTAGCTACTGTCCTTATTTTTGAACAACCAGTAGTTTTTAGGGTATAAATCTTGATATAATTAATCAAATTTCATGAAATTTATTCCATTAGAAAATTAAAACATAGGAGAATGAAATAAATTGATAAGATTATAGGCCAATGTAGGAATTAAAGGAAGAAGAAGGACCAATATGCAATTTTCCTAACGTCAACTCATGGACAAGATTAAAACATATGTGCCCAATAGAATTGTGACACGTGGTCCAATAGGATTGTAACGCATGGTCCAATAGAATTGTAACACATGATCCATTATAATTTTAACACATGTTCCAATAGAATTGTAATACGTGGTCTAGTGGGATTATAACACACGGTCCAATAGGATTGTGACATATGGTCTAATGGGATTGAATCATGTGTCTAAGACTAGAAAATTCATGAAAAGGTATATAGAGAGGGAAGAAGAACGACATTTTTTTTGGCTTAACTTCATATTTTGCTCCTCTCCATTTCATCTGCTTCATCCCATCATTTTTCATTTGGAAATTCAAGCAAAACCAAAGAGGAAGGAAAGGAAAAGCATTAGAAGAACTACTTTGCCAATTTTAAGGTTTGGGACTACATTTAGTCTAATTTCTCTTTGTGTGTATGTTTGAATGGTTATAAGATTCATTTGGATGTGTAATGGTTTCTTGGATGATGATTTGGTGTTATCTTGCATAGAATTGGTTGAATATGACAAGAGAGTATTGTGTAGTGGAATTCTGTCTAGGGTTTATTTGAGTCAGTCACATTGTTTGAGTTATAACTTAGCCTAAAGACCTCCAAATTATGTGATTTCAATTTCATATGAAACCTAAGACATAGAGCTAAATATATATAGAAGGAACTCTGACTTAATTCTGGCTCTATGACCATGGAAATTAAGATCGAAAAGGTAACTTGATGCTGCCCCTATTTTGGAGCAGCTTGTGATATTTTGCCTATGTCTCATGATTTAGAACTCCATATGATCTAAATGTTGGTGCTATAGAAACTATAGACATAGATAAAAACTTTTTTAAAAGACCTCGAAACCCATTTCTGACTTTTTCCATATTCATGTTAAGGAACAAGTTGTGGTATGAATGGAGAGTGTCTTTCACGACCATGGTATTGTTTTTGTTTCCGATTTCTACTGCATCTTATCCGAACATTTATTAATGTGTATGAAAATTTTCAAATACCTATAAATAAATGAAATAGGACTTACCACATGTGAATTGTGAGACTAAACATTGTAATATAAGATTGAGCATAATGAATTCCAAAGAAAATTTACATGTACATAAATGATTTGTATGCATATTCATTACTTATATGTGTATAGTATGATTATACAAGTATGATTTTGATACCCTTGTAATGGTGGTAAGCCACAAATTGCATACATGAATGTAAATATAGATTTTATGACTTAAAATGCATATCATATGATTCGGTAATATATGAATTGTGAAATTTGCAAATGTTTAAAGAAAATGTTATAATGCCTGCTCTATTGTCTTCGTTGTGGATAGATAGGCATGTCTATAAGGCTACAGTGCAGCTGATACAGTTTGACACCACCGGTGTCTATAGTTCGATACCTTCAAGTATCCACAGTTCTATACCTTCGTGTATCCATATTTCGATACCTTTGGGTATCCACAGTTTGATATCTTTGGATATCCACAACACCCGTTATCCACACCCACAAAAAATGTAGGCTTAACATAGAAAGGAAACTTAACAGTCATAAATAAGAAATACAACTTGACAATATGAATAATTGGTATTGATGAACATTTGTATTGGTTGTAATGATGAATTGTAATGATGTGCAATTATATTGATAATTTGTATCAATGAGTGTTGAATATCAATATTAGGCTTATAAATGTTCATTTTTGGTATATGGATAATATGTTTAAGCATATTTGCACTATTTACTTTCCTTAAGTATCCCATCATTGTTTATATGAGCATTGAATATCAATGTTTGGTTTATGAATGCAAATTTATGGTATATGAGTTGTTATATTTCTGAATGTGTGTACTTGGCAGATGGCTGCTGTGAGTGGTCATTCAAACTAAGTGTTTTCCCCACTAAGCTTTCAAGCTTAACACGGGTGTTAATCTATGTAGGTCCAAGTTATAAGAGTGAGGTACAAGGAACATCTACAGGGACCAAGGCTAACAGATAGAAGAAAAAGCACGTTTGGAATGTGTTTTTATTTACAGATGATTGTACATGTAATAAAAAAGGAAATTTTATGTTTTCTTTCAGATTACCATGTAAATGTAAAGATGTAATACTACTATTAAATGATAATGTTAAGTATTGGGAAGTTTTGTAATATGTATATGTATAGCATTGAGTAGAATTGTACACCTTGAATGTGTCTACAGGAATTTGGTTGCTATGTGTGTGGATGGTTGTAGCTTCCATACAGCGGGTGTTATAGCACCACAATAGGAAACTTCATCAATTCTTTATATAGAAAGCTCTTATGTAGCATAACTCAAAAAGTTGCATGGAGAGAGTTAGTCCTAGTTAAAAATACCTTTCCTTATGGCTCTTACACTTTATGGTTAGTAGTGAAAAGAAAAATTCTCACTCTAGATAGGCTAAGTAAGTGCCTTACCACTTCAAACTGGTGCTTTTTATTCAAATTAGATAATATCTTGTTTAAATATGTTTTTACTAATAAGGCTTGGTTAAAGTTTAGGAAAACCGCCTAAAGAATTGAATGACATCATAGATTGGAGCATCCACATAAAAAATAAAAGGAAGGGACAGATGGATTTATTACTACACAATCATACTTGGTTTCTAGCATATGGGAGGAATGAAATAGGATAATTGATTGAGCCCAAGTCTATTATATAAATTGGCGACGCTTTCATAGATTTTAATGTACTTTTTGACTCTTAATTCTTGATTTTGTGTTTAAATTAGTCCTTGAGTGTGTGCTTATATTTTATGCAATTTGATAGTAAAAATT
>JANITX010000008.1:9551333-9571719 GCA_027564395.1 Erythroxylum ulei
TTTTCGTCGGTTCCAAAAAGTGAGACGACCCGAGGTTCAGCTTATACTGCAATCTTGGAATTTATTATTTTTGACCGATTTCCAAGGATCAATCCTAGATTGAACGACGAGCCGCGATCAATACCTCCTTATAAACCATGACTAAAAAGGCTTTTTATGTCAATAAAAATAGCCATAGATATAAGGTGGTATAAAAAGAAATGCATTGATGATAACACTATGTGCCATCCAGTAGACTTAAAGGCATAGAAGGACTTTGATGGGAAGTTTCCATGGTTTGTAGAGGATTGTCGTTATGTTTGACTTAATTTACCCTTTGATGGATTTAATCCATTTGGTAATATGAGTACTTCTTACAGCATGGGGTTGCTGATTTATACAATTTACCCCATGGAAGTGTATGAAGGACCTATTTTTGTTATTGTCTATACTTATTTGAAGACCTACTACTCCTGGTAAGAAAATTGTTGTGTAACACCCCACTTTCGCAAGACACGTACCTAACATCCATGGTGATATCTAAGTACATACCCCGTAAAGGTGGCATGCTTGAATGATCATTCAGTCAAAATTCATTACAAAACTTTTGTTTCTTTAAAACATGGTATACGTAAGCGAAAATTACTAATCAAATCGGGCCCATGTCATTTAAAAACATTTCCATTTACAAGTTATAATTATTACAAACATTAGTATTCAACAATAACTTGGGCCCATATCAGATACAAAACACTTGAAATCATAAAGTCATTTCATTACCAAATCATTTACATACATTTTGTACAATTTTTGCAGAACATAATTCAATAATAAAATCACTGAAGACATATGCAGGTGCAAACTGATCCCGACCCCTAATCCACATCAGATCTCAGTGGCTATACACCATTGAGCCTAACTGAATAATTCCTCGGAACCTAAAAACCCACATTGCAATTTTTGATGAGTTTAGCAAACTCAATGAGTGAACCATAATTTGATGATTTCGCTAGATTACATACAAACATCACATATATCACAGATATTCATTCAGATCATATACTTATTTTTCAGATACTCACATAACATGACATAACATATGGTCACTTATTACAGCTTTACAAATCATTCATAAATTTCGATCTTATATTAATGGTATATGCATGAGACCCACATTCGTTTTTATTATTGTGACTGAGTGCCTACAAATACTAGTGATTGGACCTAAGTTTATTATATAAATTGCCGACACTTTCATAGATTTTAATGCACTTTTTGACTCTTAATTCTGGATTTTGTGTTTAAATTAGTCCTTAAGTGTGTGCTTATATTTTATGCAATTTGATAGTGAAAATTGTTACAAATTGACATTAATTGCATTATAACTTTTTCTAAGGACAATTGATACTACAAATTGCTATTTTTGATTATAGGAGCCTTAAGGAGAAAAGAGTCAACGAAGTCAACATGAGGACGTGAGCTTCAGGATGCTCGCCATGGCACAACACGTAGGAAACGCTCCCCGCGGCATAAATTAATTTTCTCACCTCGGCGAAGGACACAGAAAGCGTACGCCGCAGCACAACTTTCCTGCTTGCCGCGGTGAACTGTCAAAAACTCAGACCAAAATTGGAAAATTCTCTTGCTGTGCTGACCCGACTAGTGACCTAACTTTTAAAATCATGCCAAATTAGCTCATTGAGAGACGATTATTATTCTTTAGCAGAGACACATATCTCTCATTCAACACCACACCATCATTTTCCTCTCACCTTCGACCTTCAGCCATTGACTCTGACTACCTTCACTGTCAACTTCACCGTCTGCCGCTGCTGCTACCATGGGTGACATTGGAACTCTTGTGGTTGCGAGGATTTTCGAAGTCATGCACGGCTAAATCACCTTTTCCTCTTGAAGATGTAGCAATGGCTTGAGTTCAATGGGCTTCCAAGGGGAGTTATTTTACATTGTAAAGTTTAACTGCATAGTTGTAAATTTCTGAGTTAGGGTTTACAACCCTGAGGTTTGATTAGCTTGATTAGACTTTAATCAAGTGTTGAACAATGCCTTGTGTTATCGATTTTCTTATGTAGAACTTTGATGATTAATATATGAAGTTTCATATATGTCTTTGTGGTGATTGTGTTAACTCTCTTTTATCTGCCTAGTTGTGTTCAATATTTAGATTAAGCTTGATCCATATTGACCAATTGCATTAGCTCATCCATTAATACACACTAAGATGAATTTAACAAGGTTTTAAGAAATGGAGTTCACTGATTAAAACCTTGGACTTAAAGAGTTCGTTAAGGTTTATCATTCGAAAACTTAGTGAATTTTACTCTCGAAAAGTTTGTTATGAGCCAGGATAGCCAATGCTCGTTTTCACGAGGATTTTATCATATTTGATCATTTCTTGAATTTTCACTTTTTTATTTCCCAAAAATCCAAAAATACCTTCTTATACATTTTTCTTTCATTTAGTTTAATTTTCTTAATTTTTACCAACGATCCAAATCTCCCCTTTTATCAACTTAGTTTGCATTTTTGAAAATTAGGCTAGCTTAGACCTTTTTCGCTAAGTTCCGATTAAGTGAGACGACCCGAGGTTGCATCCTATATTGCAATCCTTGAATTAAATTTTTGATTTTGTTTCCAAGGGATTAATCTAAAGTTCAAATGAGAGCCGATCAATAATATTTATCAATTAAGCTTTATGCAATGAGATTTTCATAAAGGAACTAATTGGAAAGCTTAGACTTCATCTGTTAATATATATAGAGAAGCATCAATGTAGCACACAAATAAGCTCTATATGTGTCACTACACACTTTGCATCTTGTTTTATTTGATGTCTTTTTACATTTACTTGAACATCTTTATTGAACTGAAAGTTGTTTCCTTATAATCATGTTTGTTGATTCCCTTAGTGGCTTAATTTATTAACATTTTCAAAAAATATTTTTAATGAATAAAATTTTTATTTTTTGGTGTTGATGATAATAGGCTAACAACACATTGAGAATTTATTTTAATTTTTGTAAACGTCTTAAGCATGTATTCATTCATTTCATTCTTTAGATTTGATAAAATATTTTCCTGTATACATCATTTTGATTAGGATAATTATTTTACTTAAATTAAGAAAATAATTTTTATCTTTTATGATTATCTTTTTTTGTAGGATATTTGCTACCTATAATCAATTTATCAACCAAGTTCCATCTATACTATTTAGGTGTAAATATGATAACTTTCAAAAATAAAATTTCAAAATTTCCTTTAACTGAAGATTGTTTTAGATCTTTTTGTTGGTTTGTTCCCTACAGCCAATCACTTTATTTGTATTTTAGTGACAATTATTAAAGGCATTCTTAGTCTATGTTTAGATGTATATGATAAAGTCCATGGTATAATTATACATTGCAAATAGAATTATATTGAGATTCATATTGCATTTATGTATTATCCCTAAATTGTTCCTATTCATTGTTAAATTAAGACTGAATATTAATAGAACGTAAAAAGACTAGCACACGTTATGTTTTTTCTTATGAAAGAAGTAGTTGATCTCATAGGCTAAAGTATAGAAACACTTAAACAAACGTGTGGGTGCTTGTTATAGAAAAAGTTCACTGAATAGACCTGATATGAGAAGTATACTACTTATGACCTATTTAATCATCAGTCGGTCAATCAGTAGTCATTGGATGTAGAATGAACTATATGGGGGTAATTTTTGTGATCAAGATAGGATTTATCACCCTAACGTAATTAGGGAGAATGTTTCGTTGTTTACGATTAGTATTGATTTGGGAAATCCTTGGCTAAGGTGGAATAACACTTTGTAAATAGTTTACAAATGTCATTAATTGAATCAATAGCTAATGCTGGAGAACTAATATGGTTGGACTTAAATAGAGTAGACATTAATTTCATGCTCTATGTCTAATCAGAATATTGTATGATGAAAGGATTGAATTATATAAAAAAATTATGTACAAAAAGGTTAGTTAAAACTACTTTAACATTCTTAAATATTTGGGTGGTCATGATGCGTTGCTAGAAGCCAATGTTGATATATAATTATAGATTGTTTAATTAGAGAATTAAAGATAATTAAAAGGAGTTTTAATTTATCTAATTCTAGTTATGAATTAAAATTAAAATTAATAATTATTGCCAACATATTTGGGAACCTAACGAGTCTCACATAAAGAATGGGTTGAAGAGAGCAAAATTATTTTAATCAAGTTGGACTTGACTGTAAAGTTTGAGAAACTTTATGATTAATGGAGCTAGCACTTTTTGCTTACAGTGGTTAAAATGAATCGGTTTCGAAAACGATTCGAGGGATATGACAAGATAAATATTAAGCTTTAAAATAAGGTGCGAATTAAGTTTCTGTTTTATTATGATTTATGTTAATTACTTTATAGAATTAAAGAGATCTTGGTTTTCGGGAAATCAAAGGTTACAAAAAAGTTTTGTGATTATTCCGTTGCGGTCGGGATCGGATCCCGACCTGTTTTCCCAACGCTTTTAACTCATCCTCTTTCACAAATATTTAAATTTATTGATTAATCTTCAAGCTTGAGATAAACTCTAATTAGATATGAAAAGGATTTTGACAATGGTTTTATAATAGTTAATGACTTTCCTAATTATAAATTAGTTTTTGAACCCAATTCATCTTTTAAAATCCTTTCATTTCAATATATCACTTTTATTGTTTACTTAACATTTTTTCCCCATTGTGATGTGCAACAAACCATACGTAGGGAAAATTTCATCAGGATACATTCCATACTTAAAACCTTAAATCTTCAAATCATCTAATCATATATTGACATATGAATATCATTATTAAATTTTGTTCAACTATACAATTAAATTTAAATTGCAACTCATTTGGAAAGAAAATAAAATGAAAAATGAAAATATCTCTTATATATTATATTCGATTATATATGTAAATTGTAATCTAATAGAGGTTGTAAGGTATTTGGGGAGCATCGCTTTGAATTTCATATTTGAAATGATAAGATCTTGTAGAATTGTTATAATGAAAAACGATAAACAAAGAAAGAGACAGAGAAGATCCATGACTCTAACTCATACGGAACAAGTATGGTGGTACTTTTGTTGGTTGCAGATACAATCATAGAATTCGTAGCTTTGGAATTGTTTAAGAGGGTGACATTTTCGGTACGCAGATTAGCTATACCTATACTTGGTAAAAATAGAGTTCAAACTTTATTTTTTTAATTGAACAATACATGATGGAGAAAAATTCATTCAAAATTAACGATATTATTCTTTTCAACGCAATGTCTTGGAAATTAAATTATTATGTTTGCATGATAAGGCTTCGTTTATTCTTTACAAACACTATGGTATCAAGCAGTAGCCAGAAAAGCTCAAGCATCATACAAGAACAGCAACATGGAATTAATACATAGCTGTTTATTATGCGTAGATAAGCTGCATATATATGGAGTTATAGACCCACAAGTATGCGACTATCTTTCTGTAATATTATTTATGAAACTGATCATCTGAGAATGCAAATATCATATATACTTTAGAAAGAGAGAGAAGTGCACAGCTTATATATATATATTATCGGCTTGTAGTTAATTAAGAAGAATATAATTGCTTGGTCAAGGATGTCCAGGTTTCTTCCTAGGATCATGTTTGGGGTTAGGTCCGGTATCATCATAGTCCTGCATATTCAGCAAAAGCTTCCTCGTATTAATTACTCGGACGCCACCCTTCAAAAAGATGTATATAATATTTGTTAGTAACAAAATATATCTAAGTATATAATATACAAAATAAAAATAGGCTAACATATATTAAAATACAAGCCTTCCTTATTGTTCAACTAAAAATTTTAAAACTGTTAAGTAACCGTTTCATCACAATAGCTTAAGTTATTGTGTGAGGCTAACTTAATTGGTTTTATATATTCACTAACACACTCCCTCAAGTAAAAGCCCTTTGAGCTTGAAACTTGCGCAGGTTCACTCTACCTTGTGCTGAATAATAGGTGAATGGTAGGATTTGAACTCACGACCGCTTGGTCATAAAGGCTCTGATACTATGTTAAGTGACCGTTCATTACAATAGCTTAAACTATTGTATGAGGCCAACTTAATTAGTTTTATATATTCACTGACAAAAACGTCTTTATCTATGTTTTGTTGTATTTAAAAGTAATGATGTGGGTAAATACCTTGTAAATAGAGAAATGTGCAATTGTGCCTTCTTTGAAGCCTTTAGCCGTTTCTACCATGCCTACAACAGAAAATATATGAATAGATGGATCGCACAATTTAAAAAAAATGCTTAAGGGTAGTATGTAATAATAAGAGAGCAGTACACACAGATATATGAACATAAATAAATAAATAAATATATATATATATATATATAGTCACACACACACACATATTTATACAAGTACTGACCTGAAGATAATGGAATGAGAAGTAACATGGTCAAGAGCGTGAATGTTTTGATCCTGCGATCAATAGCCATAACTACTTGCTGAAAATCTCTCAAAAAGTTTGTAAAGAGGGATTTACGGTGGTAAGGGCTCTTGCAGGTAGAGTGAGAGAAGAGGGTGGGGAAGGGAAGGTCCGGTTTTATTGTTAGTGGCAACAGAATAAGTTGGCAACGAGAGCTTTCGTGTCATATAATGCACCCACCCAATAGCTTGCAGAATGATGATGAAATGCATTACCCTCCTTTAGTCCACAAATCCTAAAGTCAACTATCTCCTATTTCTATGCTCAAAATAAAAAAGAAGGCAGCAAATTATGCTAGTGTCTAAATGCATGTACACAAAAAGAGAACAGTGTTGTGTGCTTTGCATGGCTGTCAATTTGCAAGACATTTTCAAGCTTAGCGTTTTGGGTCTCTTTGTTTAGTAAGTCAATCTACTTCTCTTTGCATCCGACAAAATACTGTACATGCATCATCCTACAAACATAGAATATCATGATATCCAGTGCCTTAAACACGAAGTACGCAAATGATTTAAAGAATTAACAGACTTATTCAGCGTGCATTGATCCATTTAATTTAGAAAAAGACATTTAACTGGCCACTTTTTATTTATTAAATACATACATATACATAGATATTGTGTGTATGTGTGTGAGAGGGAGAGTAAGCAATGATTCTTAATGTCTAGTGTCATCGAGTTGATATGAGAGAAGTAATGATATTGTTGGTACTACATCAAACAGTTTGTCTAACTTGTCTCTCGGTCTCATATTGTGAAATGATTAATGCTTTTAAATGATAACTTCACTACCTACATCCCTAGCTAATTACTCCTTGGCTAGTGGCACGAGGCCAAAACACATCACATGAGATGCGAATAATATAATTGGTTTAGTAATCTTAATGCTGTGTACTTAACACTTCTACAAATAATGGAGAGCATGTTTCAGTTTAAAGTTGGTGAACATTAAACTCTTCTAGTACTAGGTAGGTTGAGGGGTAGATTCTATTAACATGCATCTTGCCGACATGAATAAGTAAGATATATAATTGGGTGGACAGGGTATGTAAGACAGGTTGCGAGCAACACTTAATCTCTTCTATACTCCATTCCTTGTGTTGCCGATCGATTGTAGTGAACTGTAGTGGCAAATATCTAGAGTAATGCCCTTCAATTGTCCATCTAACACATGGGAAGCCGTGCAACACATATAGTGGAGCATTAACAGCTAGCTTGATCTTCTCCTTCTACAAGAGAAGGAATTTGGAAAAGTTGATGTATCAAATTTGAGAAAGTGATGACATTGTTTCTCCTATATGGATACTGCTGGATATGGAGCTTACTTTTCGTTGAATTGCCATTGAGATTGCCAGCCATCTTGTGCTCTATCCATTATTTTAGAGTGGGTGCCTATGCTATCTATTCCAGACATTTCCTTGGATTTTTTTTTTCGTACATCGCTTTTGATCCTCATAGTTTGCGTTTCATTTCTTTGAAAGTTATTTAGATGCAGAAAAACATGGCAAGTGGACTACAACTAAAATCAAATAGTAGATAAAGCAACTCTGAGGAGGACTTATTTCTTAGTGAGCAATTAGTGGCAGCACTAGCAAGGAAAGGAGACATCACAAACAATTTGAATAGCCAACACTAGTATATTATTGCAGTAGTCAAATAAGACCAAAAGTTTATTTAAAGATCTTCTGACATTCCATATGTTGGTAATGATGGTGTTTACAAGGTTGGTAATTGACCATATAAACTTGCTCAAACAAGTATACTTCAAAAAACATGGTTCTATCTTTGTTTATTTTAGTGCACCTAAAAACAAGGGATACGATAAGTTGTCATCTTTCATGTGACACTGGTTCACTTTATAAGAACTAAAGTACAGGCAAATATAACAATCCAAAACAAAACAAGTACAAGCAAATAAACTCAAAAGTACATCCAATATATACCACCTCGACCCTCCAATTATTTCTGTTCTTCACGTATTTAATTTTCCTTTTGTCACTTAGAACTTCCATAAGACTCATAATATAATATGGTGCTGCATAAAATAAGAAATTTCCAAAAACATATATCTATCCTTGTAACTAGAAAACATTCAATTAGGTTTCTTAGCAAGACCGTACATTTCAAAGTGATGTAGATAAACCTTTTTTATATTTTATCTGAAAGTTATGGTCAAATTACTGAAAAATAACTTTTTGATATTTTAATAGAATTTTAAACTTCAAATAGAACATAAATCAGTTATGCTAACATAACTATTTAAAGTTAATTTACCAAGATGAGTGAAAAATTCTTCCTTCTCTTGTATTTTTCAGTTAATTTTCAATTGTTTTACCATAGTATTACTTCTTTCCCTTAATGCATTCATTCCGTTTTCCATTCCTAAGCTCGCATATTCTTTTTTTGCTTTGTTTTATGTTTCTTAGTCTTATCTTTGGAGTTTTATCTTGTCCTACCTCCCTTGTAGTTTTTTCAATGTTACCTTCACCCTCTTTGTTCCAGTTCCTTTCTACTTTGTTTTGAAATTGAATAAAGTTTCCATTAACTATAGTGAAGCTATCTCAACATTACATGAGTTCACCAAATTGTACAAATTATTAATCTAATAAACTAGATTACAATTTAGGAGTTATATATTCCAGTTATTCCTAATGGCTATAGATAGTGTATGCTAAACAAAATTTGAAATCATAATGGCTCTGCTCAAATTGACGATATCATCAGCTAGTTGATGCTTGTTTACTTCCTTACCCCTGTAGATCTTGATAATATCATAAGTTTTTTTCTACATTCTTGACCCTTTCTTTGTAATTGGGGTTGTTTATAATTGCTTTTAAATTTAGGGCTACATTATTCATTTAATTTTTTTAGTCACCTTTTTCTCACCAATTTCTTTTCATTGTTTTTAGCATTGTTTTTTAAAATTCAAGATCAATTATGTAAGTTTTCCTTTTTCTAGCATTATATATTCTCACTTAGAGTCACACTATTCCATTTCGCTTAATTCAAATAACTTGCTTCCTCTTACACTAGGTTCACCTAACTTGTTAGATTCTTTATAGGAAACCATCCTGCCTTTTCGTTAATTAACTCGTACATATTTTACAATTGGAAAGGAATCGGGGTAGAGGAGGTACTCTTGAATGAAGATAAATTGTTTTTGTTTACCTTTTACTTAGTTACTAATGCTTAGAAGATTATTAGATAACCTAGGATTAGATTAGTTCACCCTCCTTATTGGATCAACCTTTTACTTACTACAAATCACGACCCATGCACTTGCGGTATTTGAGGGCTATAAATTGAAAGCATGCGAATAAGACAACAAGTTTTTGGTGTCATTGCCGGAAAGGTGTAGAATTAGTTTAGTCTTAGTAGTTTAAGGTGTTTTTCCAATCTTGTGTTCATGCACTTTTATGAACTCAAGAGTTACTAAAAGTTCAAGTCGTATAGCTAAAACATTAGATCTTAATATTACCCATCTAGAACGTGCCATTAGATGAGCTCAGTGTGAAGAAGAAACTATGGAAGCAACTATGGCCAAGGGGTTTCAGCAAGAATTCAATCAAGGAGGCAATTAAGGAGCTCAACCAAAGACCCTTATGGATTTCATAAAGTCAGGATTCAATGCAGCAGATCAAGGTGTTGCTAGGCCATCGGTCTAAGTGGCTTCATTTGAAATAAAACCTGCTCTACTAAACATGCTGCAACAAATTGTGCAATTCTATGGATTGGAAAATGAGGACCCAAATGCAGATATTGTAAACTTCCTTGAAATTTGTGATTCAAATGTCAGAAGATGCAATTAGGATGAGGCGTTTTCACATTAAAGGATAGGGCAAAGGCTTGGTATCACTCTCTTAGCCCCTCCAATGTCACTACATAGGAGCAATTGGTATGTGCCTTCTTAGACAAATATTTTCCCCTCACCAAGACTACCAAAATCATCAAGGAGATTACAAACTTCCAACAGAGTGATGGGGAATTAATCTAGAGAGATACAAGGATTTACAAAGGTGCCCACACCATAATCTACCAAAGGAATTCCTTTTGCAAATATTCTACAATGGAGTGAATCCACCTATAAGAGGCATTATTGATGCGGCCTCAGGAGCATCGTTAATGAGGAAGATGGTGGCTAAAGCTGAGGAGTTGTTAGAGGAGATGGCAGTGGAGTAGACAACCTGCAACTTTTCGAGAGTAGAAGGGAGTTATAGCTATCGACCAAATGACACCAATGCAAGCTAAAATTGACAATCTAACTCGACAAATTAAAAATATGAAGGCGTCTTCCTTAGCTACTGTGAAAACTGTTCAGCTAAAATGTGAGTTGTATGGGCAATTGGATCATGAAACCATTGATTATTTCCTGATGAAGGGCAATAAGCCAGAAGAGAGTTACATAGGAGCGCATTATGGTCGAGGATGGGGAAATAACCCCTACTTTAACACGTACAATCCTAGGTGGAAGAACCACCCAAACTTTTCGTGATCTAACAATGCTGGAGGTTAGTTCAAACCTCAAAGATCACCTAGTTTCTAATAAGACAAACCGAACACAATGGATTACAAATTAGACAAGATCCTAAACAAAATTGGAGGTATGGAGTATGCACATAAGAGGCTTTTAGGCAAATTTGAGCAAGTTACAAAGAATCACGCCTCCTTAACACAGAACCTGGAAGTCCAAGTAGGCCAACTAGCAAAAACGCTGTCGACTAGAAATGCAAGAACCCTCCTAAGTAACACAGAGTCCAACCTAAAGGAAAGAATCATGGTTATCACTAGGCCAATGAAGAGAAGCTCAACCAAACGAGAGAAGATAAAGAGAAGAAAAGGGAAAAAACAGACAAAATTTTCCTTCAAAGTGAACTTGAAATAAAGCCAATCGAGGAGCATCGATTTGAAATTCCTTACCCTATTTTAGCACAACTGAAGTCAATTCCAGTCAGGTACAAAGGGAAAACAAAAGGTTAGAAGAATAAGGAAAATTTCGTACTGGCCAAGTATAATCTGCCTGAAATGAAAAAGTACCAGCCTCCAATTCCCTATCTGATTAAGGAAATGAGGAACTCCAAAGACACCAAACTAAATGACATTTTGGACATGATAGGACAATTGAAGATGCGACTCACACTAATGGAATCGATCAAAGAGAGGGTAGAAAAGGACTTAACAGAGTAAAGAAACCCTACTGTAGCACAGAAGAAGGAGGATCCAAGGGATTTTTACATTCCTTGCATTATTAGTGGCGTTAAAAGAGATAAAGCATTTGCTAATTTACGGGAGAGCATAAATATGATGTGTTATACTTTAATTCAAAAATTAGGGATAAGAGACATAGTACCCACTAAGATGCTTGTGAAGATAGTGGACAGATCAGTTCATCGACTGAAAGGTATCATTAAAGATGTGCAGGTTCAGGTTGACAAATTTACCTTTCCCACAAACTTTTTCATTTTGGATATAGAAGAAGATGTGGAAACCCCAATGGTCCTTGGACGACCATTTTTGACTACTACTCATTCAATTATTGACATTGATAGGGGTGAACTGACTTTAAGGGTAGGTGATAAGCAAATGACCTTCACTGTATCTAAGAACAAAAAAAGTTCTCCCCTAGCTATGGCTATCATCAAAAGAACCGAGCCTTAAGAATAAATGGAGCATATTGATGCTCACAAGGGTTTGCCTGGGAAGGAAAAATTGACAAGGAAAAGGTGAAAGAAAGTGAAGAAGAATGACAATGAAAAACATAACCTGGAAGCTCATGTGCAAATTATAAGATCTATGATTGCACTACCATTGCACAAATTGTGTAAACCACCCTGAGCAAAAGAAAGGTGTCAAGCTACTAACGATAAAGAAGCGCTATAAGAGAGGAAACCTATGGTTTTATTGCTTGTTATTTCCTCTTTAGTATTAAGTAGTTTTGAATTCCATTGTTTGCATGTTTCGTTTCAAAAGCATGTCATTGGCTAGGACTTAATGGAATTGGTTTAACTTTTAACATAGTCTTTTAGGTTGCGAAGATTTATTAGCTTGTGAAATTAGTGACCTACTTTACTTTGGCTAAATGTGCATGTTAATTAAGATATGATGTTAGTTCATTCACCTTAGGAACTTGTCACATTCATTTATTTAGGCTAATCAAATAAGTAGCATCATTACTACCTTTTCATGATAATTACTAGCTAAAGGAATGAGGTAAGTAATAATTAAAATAATATAAAAGTGTAAATCATAAGTAATTAACTATTCTGCTGGCCTTTGGGTTATGAATAGAGCTAGTAATCAGTTGTGAATATGATGTAGCTGAGTAATAGGATTAACATACATCACAAATGTGTGTCTTTGTGTCACAAGGCTATAATGACATTCCGACCAAGCCGTTTAATAAAAACATGACCTAGTTAAGTAACTAGATCGACATTCATCATAAATGTTTGCCTTTGCATAAAAAGGCTAGGTTCATGTCAATCAAAATCGATAAAAATAGTTTTTTGTTAAATAAGTCTACCGATCTTTGTAAAAAGCTTGAATTTTCCTGAAAACTTACTAAGGGATAGTTACATTTTTGGTTGACGAAATGATGATCAATGTTTGTGTGCAAGTGATAGGGGTGAATAAACTTAAAATTAAAGTCTGAATTAGTTGTATATTTAGTCCAAGGTAGTTAGACTCTGATTTAGTATATTAATAAGTTAGAAAAATTTCAGGGATAGTGTTCAAAGTTAAATTCACTTCGTGAAGTTTGATGCCATTGCCTCATGATTGCATTTATGTGTATGTTGTGTTTTACTTATTTTGTTTTGCCTGTTTTGTTTTTGCTTGAGGACAAGCAAAAGTTTAAGCGTGGGGATGTTGATAGTTGTAGATTGCATCGTGTTTTAGTGGGTAGTTTGGCGTGCGTTTAGTTGTTAATTTGATTATTTAGTGTTTGTTTAGGTTATAATTGTGTTATTTTGTTAAAATTTGTGTTTTATGGGTTAGAACATACTTTGAGCCTTAATGTTGTGTATTTGAGGTGTCTTGATGAGTTTGCTAGTGTTTCAGGGCTAATATTGAATAACGGAGGAGTTTCGGAGGAGACTTGAACCAAAGAAGTGGTCACAATCGTGGCTAGTAAGCCATGATCGTGACAGAAGCAGGTGCAAGAAGTCTCGCTCATGGCCCTATCTGCCGCGTTCGTGACAGAAGCCAAAACTTTAGGCCACGATTGTTACTTGATAGAAACATAGACAGACTTCCCGACTTGAATTTTTGAGGGACTTTTTGGACCTTTGGGACCTGGAAAAAAGCCCTAGGGTTTCCCAAATGAGAAAAGCCTATAAAATGCATTACGATGAAACCCTAAAGAGAGCTTCATTTTGCCACTTTTGGAAAACTCTCAATGAGAGAGAAAGAAAAAAGAGATAAGAAAAAAGAGAGGAGAAAGGAGCAGGTCTTCGCAGCTGCTGCTATCTAGAGGCATCCAAATCCCCATTCTATTGTGTATTTCTTTCATCTTGTTGTTATTTTCTTTGAATATGAAGATGAATATGAATATATGTATGGATTTGGGTTTGATTAAGATTTTTTAACTTTCCTTCGGGATTTGACCTTGATTAAATGTTAATTTAGTTATTATTGTGTTATTGTGATTGGGTGTTATGATTGATTGTGGTATTTGCATATTTCGATAATAAATCAAGAGGCCGAACCGAATAAAAATGATTAGATCGGGTTAATGAGAGTTAGGCAGTCTAATTGACCACACAATCAATCTAGTTGGTTATTATATTGAGTGAGATCTGGTGTAAGACTTGATTGTTTATTAGAGGTCTTAACATCTAATTAGAATTGTAGGTCTTTTGTTAATTGAGAGATTGCAAATTCCATGATTTAATTAGGGTTAATGAATTAGGGTGCGTGATTATACCTTGAGAGAGATTGATCCTTAAAAACTTGTTATGGCCAAAAAGTTCTAAAAACTACCTAGATTATCCTACTCGCAAGTATACAAGGTAAAGTGATTACCTAGGGTCTTTTGCCACGGAGGTGAAATTGGTTAACTAAAATTAATTTTGAATTAAAAAACAATGCAATCCTAAACATTCTATCCCGATTTGTTGAGTGAAAGCTTTAAAGAAAAAATCACAAAATTAGAATGAAAAGTAAAATGATTCAACCATGAACAAAGAAAAATAAATTAATCGAAATATAAGACTCTTAAGAATTAATTTCACTAATTTAATCTCCTATGCATGATTAAAGAGAATGATTGGATAGTTATCTTACTAAAATTAACAGTTGAATTCTAAATTAACTCGAATAATGAACTAATCTAACTTTCGTATTCAACAAGTTATCATCCAAATTAATTATGAAAACCTGACCATTAATTACCACTTAAGTTAATATATTTCTAGTTCTGCGTCCATAGTTTCTCGATTCATATTAAAATTCTTCTCTCAATCCTTCGTTTAATACTAAAATGATGCAAGGTTTAGTCAAGCGATTACATCCATTCAGCTTAGAAACCACAATAATTAATAAGACAACAAAATCGTAACTCATTCATGCATAGTTGATTAAAATAGCTACATTAATGCTCAAGAAAAGATTCTGCCCATCATACAATAAATACGGTTACTTAAATCCCATATTCAAGAATAACAAATAAGTATCAAAGTAATAAAATAGTGAATACCAAAATGGACTATCAATCTTTAGCAAGGAAGACAAGTTCAAAAGACAAAGATAAAAGAGTTCAGTAACAATAACAGAGATGTGTCGGGCACCCGATCCTACAAGACACATGCCTGACATCCTAAATGACATCTAAACTAACATCACATAAGGGTGGCATGCCCACACCAGCTAGTCACCATAAACAAACTCATTCCTTATAAATTCAGAGAAGATTTTGGAAATCTTCAAACCCGAATTACAAATTGACTTTTTCAGAACATTTATAGGTCTGTGTCTCTAGTTTATTTTGAAATAAGAATCATATCAATTGGAGCTCTACAAATCAAGATATCATCAAAATATCGAAGTATGTTCAGTAAAATATCCAATTCATACTCTTCCAACCGATGTCCTTACTTTGATTCAATAAATCTTTTTCAGATCAATACTATAGAGAGTTAAAGAAATGTGTTAGGAATCCATTGGTTCAAAAATCAGGTCATTTGGAGGTCGGATGACAAAGTTATTGCCAAAAGAGTAAAACATGTTCAGAGTTAGAAACTTCAGGAGTGATCACGAGGAACGAAGGTGCGATCATAAGGATGAAGATGCGATCGCAAGGAATGAAGGTGCGATCGCGACCGAAGCTGTCTTGTGTAAACTTCCCATATAGCATCACTACTTAAAATGGCCATATCTCCCCACTCCGATGTCTAAAAATTTTAAACTTTATACTGTTAGAAAGCTAAGAAGGTAACCTATAACTTTCATGAAGACCCCGAAAAGATATTTTGCTTCCCAGAGGGTCCAAATTTCCAATCAATGTAGCTGTCCCGTATATCCACCCTATGTAGCATTACAAACTTCTAATGCTCATATCTCTCAACTATGATGTCTAAATATTTCATACTATATATTGTTGGAAAGCTAGGAAGGCAAACTACAACTTATAAGAGGATAACTCTATCCAATTTAGCCTAGATTAATACAGTTTCCCCCTGAAGTTGGCACACACATTTTTTCCCCCTTTGAAAAACTTGAAAATGCTATGAACAACTTGGAGAGTCATGAGCAAAACGAAATATCTTTTATTAACATCAAAAGATAAGAGTTTTACAAAGCTTTAATGGAATTTCAAAACATAATACATCCTTGGTTTCACAATCCAAAATACATGATAACCAAAATATACATAAGCGAATAAAAACTTGAAATGCTGCTAAAGCCTTAGGCTTTACAAAAACTACTTCAAAATACAAAAAGATGCAATTTTGTAGTGATGCCTCGACTTTTGGTCACTCGATCTCATCCTCCTCACTTGAAGATGGGATGCAATGGGAAGGGTGAGCTTAAAGCTTGTGGGTAACAGTTTTATAATCGGTAACAAGCGAAAACCATTGTAAAAATTCACATTGAATCATAAAACACATATTTCCTAATTCTCAATTTATCAAACAATTTATAAACAAAATAAATCATGCATTCAACAGTGTTGTCAACACTTAAGCATGTCAAAATGGTTTGGGTAGATCCGAAATAGAACGTACTACACTTTTTGACATAATGGTCCTATGTAGCTATGAACAGAATGTACTATCGCAATCTCATTTAATGGTCTTGCGTAGCCGTGAAATTAAGAGAGTCCATGAAGGAGTTCCATGCCACTAGCGGGTAGGCGGGATAAGCCTTTTGTCAAAGTGCACTTGATTTAACTTAAGGGAGTACCACAAACCCACATAATAATGCATTTCACATCTTGTAAACATATTGTCCAAAATGACACATTTCTGAAATTTGATTTCATAAACTTGATATCCTTTCAAAATCATTTCCATTTTTCATTCCATAAATCGATCACGCAATTCATATACCAAACATGTAACACTTTCTTAAAGCATTCAAAGAGCAATAAATGCACATTTAAGAAGTAGTTGAAATCATTTATTTCCATTACAAAAAAATTAATGGCTTATTAACTCAATTATAAAAATGTAATCCACCTTGAATACCTTGCTTATAACTTGCTCAAATGTGCCTCTCCTCTTGCTCCTCTTGTCTTTCTTGATTCCCTTTTCATAGGAAAAATCCCAACTTCAATAGGGTTGCAAAATTGAAAACCCATAGAGCATATTCAATAAAATTGATCCTAGAGTACTTAAACCCATGTATTTCCTATTCATAAACCAAAACCCTTTCATAAATCCAAAGGATTAAAATCGAACTTACCTTGAATCTTCACCAAATGAAAAGATTATTGGGTCAAATGGAAGCTCTTATCTTCCTCCTTCTTTTTCCCTTCTTGAGCAACCTCAAAATCTCTCTTGAAGTCTAAGAGAAATGAAACCCTAGCTCAAAACTCCATTCTTTTCTTTACTTCACCGAAACCTCTCTTCTTCTTTTCTTATTTTTCTTTCTTCTTCTCCTTCACTCAAGTTTTTGCTCTTCCTTAGGAAGACAACATTTTCCTCTTCCCATTATACCCTTAATGAATAAGAAAAGTCCACCTTGCCCTTCTTTTAATGCCTTATAACTTTTAAACTTAAGTGATCATCCAAAAATGCCCTTTATGCATTCTTACCACTTCAATTTAATTTACACCATACTATACTCTAACTTAATTTTAATTTCTCCTTATGCTTGCAAAAATCATAAACTAAGTTCTAAGAAAATAAAATAAAGTAAAATGAATAAACACATAAATAAAGAAAAATTTGGGGTCCAACATTTCTTCCCCCTTTAAAGAATTTCGTCCTCGAAATTCTTACCTAAGTCATTGAAGAGATATGGATACTTCTCCTTCATTGCTTCCAAGGGCTCCCATGTGGCCTCTTTGACAGAACGGTTTATCCACAGAACTTTGACTAGCTGAAGTGTCTTGTTCCTGAGGACCTTCTCCTTAGTGTCCAAGATCTCCACTGGAGTCTCCTTATAGGTCAGATCATCTCTCAACTGAACCTCAGTGGTCTGAATGATATGAGAGGGATCTGATCTATATCTCCTCAATATGGAAACATGAAAGACATCACAAATCCGCAATAATTCTGGTGGCAGCGCCAACCTATATGCTAGCGGTCCAATCCTCTCTATAATCTCACAAGGACCCATATATCTTGGACTCAACTTGCCCTTCTTGCCAAACCTCATGACTCCTTTCTAAGGAGATGTCTTAAGAAAGACTTTTTCACCAACTTCATACTCCATTTCCTTCTGGTATGCATCAGTATAACTTCATTCTATCTTTTGTTGCTTTAAGCCATTGCTTAACTTGATTGACCTTGTCAACTGTCATCTGGAGTAACTCTGGTTCAATTAATTTCATTTCTCCTTCTTCATCCCAGTATGTAGGAGTTCTACATCTCCTTCCATACAGTGCTTCATATGGAGCCATCTGGATGCTTGAGTGGTACAAATTATTGTAAGTAACTTCGACCAAAGCAAATGCTCATCCTAAGCTCCTTTGAAATCCATCACATATGCCCTGAGCATTCCCTCAAGAGTCCGAATGGTCCTCTAAGATTGACCATCTATCTAGGGATGAAAAGTAATGCTAAAACTCAACTTAGTTCCCAGAGCCTCTTGTAAGCTTCACCAGAATCTTGAAGTAAATTGAGGATCTCTATCAGAAACTATAGGGTCGGGAATTCCATGCAGTCTCACTATCTCATCAATATACTTCTTTGTTAGCACATGCAGAGAACCAGTCTGTTTAATTGCCAGAAAATGGCTGACTTTGTCAAACGATCAAAAATAACCCATATGTCATCATGCTTCGTACTAGTCTTGGGCAAACCCATCAGAAAATCCATAGTTACCCTTTTCCGCTTCCACTCAGGAATGGACAATGACCTTAACTTGCCTAAAGGTGCCTGGTGTTCAGCCTTGACTTGTTGACACACTAGACACTTACTTGTATATTCTACTACATCCCTCTTCATGCCTTTCCACCAGAAATGCTCTCTCAAATCTTTGAACATCCTGGGGCTATCTGGGTGCATGGAATAAGGTGCATTGTGTGCCTCATCCAGTATCTCATCCTTCACCTCCTTGACATTCGGAATACAAAATCTTTTTCCTACAACCATAAGTCCATTGTCCCTCACTATCACTTCAGATTTCTTGCCATTCTTAATTTCTTCTCAGAGCTTGTTCAATTTTGCATCCTATGCTTGTAACTCCCTAACCTTCTCTCTGAGTATCGGTCTCACTTTGAAAGTAGCAACAATACAATCAGGTTCCTCCTGTTTCAAACTTATCCTAAGCTTAGCCATCTCTTCCAGTAACGATAGATAAACTGTCTGAATGTGGGCTATTGAGGATTTCCTATTCAAAGCATATGCTACCATATTTACCTTTCCTATATGGTACTCAATCAATAAATCATAATCCTTTAGCAACTCTAACCACCTTCTCTATCTTAAATTCAACTCTTTCTGGCTTAATAAATAGTTGAGACTTTTTTGATCTGTAAAAATCTTCGTCTGAACTCCATACAGATAATGTCTCCAAATTTTCAAGGCAAATATTACTGCTGCTAACTCCAGATCATGAATCGGGTAATTCAGTTCATAAGGCTTTAGCTGCCGCAAGGCATAAGCGATTACCTTGTCTCCTTGCATCAACATACAACCCAAACCCTTCCTTGAAGCATCACTGTATACTATATAACCCTCATCTCCTGTGGGCAAAGTCAAAATCAAAGCACTTGTCAACCTGTGCTTAAGGTCCTCAAAGCTATTCTGGCATTCATTACTCTAGATAAACTTCTGATTCTTCCTCAATAACTTGGTCATCGGAGCAGGTATCATAGAGAATCCTTCCACGAAGCTCCTATAATAGCCTGCCAGACCCAGAAAACTCCTCACTTCTATCACTATCTGGGGTGTCTGCCAGTTTATTACTACTTTAATTTTTCTCGGATCAACATGTACCCAATCCTCAGAAATTACATGTCCAAGGAATACCACCTCATGAAGCCAAAATTCCCACATACTGAATTTGGCATAAAGTTCCCTCTGTTGGACACTATTACCGGAGCCCAACTCTTACTTTGATACCACTCATGTTGGATCCTGTTTTCGGAACCCAACTCTTCAGAAATTACTATCATACTGAAGTGTGGTTCCTTGTAATCTCTTCTTACTCTGATACCATCTATGTTGGACACCGATTTTTGGAATCCAACTCTTAAGAGAAAGCCATAAC
>JANITX010000008.1:9722429-9740927 GCA_027564395.1 Erythroxylum ulei
TGATTATGGAATATGAATTATGATATTGTATTTTTGATTTGAGATATGAATTGTGATTGGATATGAATATGAATGAGATATGAATGTGTGTGGATTCCGGACGAGAGGTCCGATGATTTTGAGTTTTGTTTGGGATTATAGAAGTGTGTTTAATCTATTTGCAGATTTTGGGTTTTTTTAAAAATACAACAGTTATACTGCCCGATTTTTGTTAACGGACAAATAAGATTTTAGTTAATTGATGATTTATGGGATATATTTATTTGTGAATGAGATATGTGTGATCGTCTTTATAGCAAAGGAGAATAAGAGTAAGTTTTTTTAAAGATGATATTGAGATATTACATGTTTAAGACGAATTATATGATTTGAGTTTTGTTTGAGGATAAGTTTCTAAAAAGGGAAAATTGGATCACTTTGTATGAGAATGACGCTTTGTATGAGAATGATTAAAGATGAATAAGAATGAAAAAAAAATTATACCGGATTTCGGATTGGCTTAGTCTATGGTTTCCAACGCGACGTTTTACTAAATATTCGTTATCAGATGTCGGTAATTTGTTTTGGTTCGATTGAACTGTTTGTTTGCTTCGTCTTCGATTTGCTTTCGATTCGTTTCGCTTCGAAAGTCATTCCTTCGATTTCCGCTTTCGATTTTGTTTCCGCATTTTGTTATCCGATTTTCTGATTCGATCCGTTTTGTGATCACTTTCGCGTCTTTCGTTTTTGTTTTCCGTTTTCTGTCTTCTTCGGTTGAGATCCGGTTTCGAGATCGGGTCCCAACATAGATGGTATCAGAGCAAGAGGGTTGGATTCCGAAAACGGGATCCAACATAGCTAACCGATTGAGGACATGGTTGTTTCTTTCATGTTTATTGTATTCAGTGTGTACTGAGTTGTTTATGCTCATAGGATAATGTTATAAAACATGGATGGTATTGTATTTTATGAATCAATGTAAATATGGTTTTTGATATATTATGATAACATTTTGGGTTTTAGAAAATGTGTGATTGATGGTATAGTTAATGATGCCATGTTATGTACAGTGAAGGTGAGATAGTTAACATGTCATTTTTGTCAGGCATGTACACGTGTATCCGATGGATGCACACATGCATATGTTAGATAGGAATGGGGTGTTATAGAAAGTCTAATTAAGGAGAAATTGGGACTATCAATTAGTTAAGTCTGAAATTGAGGTAAGGATAACGTTTGACTTTGCTTTTAAAATAAAGTATTGTTTTGTTATTAATATTTTGAATTAGTCACTAATTACATTAATGATTAATGATCTCATACATGAATTGCAAGGTGTTTTGTGTTTATATTTTATTATGTATATTGAAGTGTATTGATTGTTAATTTGGCAAAATTGTGCTTTAAAATAGAGACAGATTGATAATAGGTTGAGAATAATTGGTGAAAATTGAGAATCAGTGGCTTGCCTAGGATAGGCTACATTCGATGGTCTTATATCGATAGGTTGTGTCAATATGAGTAAGTGGTGGCTAGGTATCTATCCGTGGAGCAGATATCAGTGCATCCTTAGTCCATATCCTAAGTCTTAGGAATATCTTGTGCCGATGGCTAGGTACTAGAGTGGTACTATGATATCTTGAGTCTTGAAAATATCCTATGCCGATGGCTAGGCACTGGAGTGGTACTGTGATATCCTGAGTCTTAGGAATATCCTGTGTCGATGGCTAGGTACTGGAGAAGTACCGGAGTATGAAGAGAGATTAAGAAATTGAGATACTCTGTGTCGATATTTATACATTTCATTATGTGTCCACTTAGTGAGAGATTATGATGAGATGAGATGTGCGGACAGACCATTGGATGTGAGCCTACTACGTTAAGCAGGGCCTATGCATTCAATTAATTATAGAATAAATCATAAATGGCAATTATGTATTAATATGTGTGCTAATCATTGTTTGGTAAAAGTTTTTAGATATTGTTAATTGTTTGGTTTAGACTAAGTAATGTTATGAACATTCATATTATATGTATGTTTTAATCAATTGACTAAGTGTTATAATTATTTATTGATCTACTTAGTTTTAAGGGTATGATCAGTTACCCTTATTGAGTAGGTAGCTCTCCTCTTGCCATGATATTTTTATGAGATCGAGTGATTGCTAATAACCCCCAGTGTACAGGACGGACTAAGTGGTGTTTAGGTAGGGCCAACAGATTAATTCAGTAAAGTTGTTTGATTGTATATATTTTTGAATGTGATAGTTTGGGTAGTTATAATGTATAGAACATTTTTGTGTTTGACAGCAATCCTCTCTTTTGGAACTAATGATGAATTAGATGATTAATGGCATATTTTGGGAACTATTTGGTTAATTGTGGTTTAAGAATTTTGGGAGCATCACATTAGATGATATCAGAGCTGGTTTACATTTCTAGGGATATATGGAGTAAAAAAACTAATGATATTTTCTTATCTTATATAGGATAGCTTCAGAAGAGGATAATGATAGCCTTGATTCATCTAGGGAATCAGGGCTCCAGATGTGTCAGATTAGGGGATGCCCACGCGAATAGGGTAGAAGGAGAGGTGTTAATCCCACCATAGATGATGCAGTTCTTTCAAATGATGCAGCTGGTTATTACTATAACTCTAACCAGAGGTGATTCTTCGATGGATCGTAACTATAAGCGGATCTTTAAGATGGATGTAGTAGAGTTTCGAGGCACTGCTAATCCTAAGGAGGCTTAGGCATGATGAGAGCAGACAGAGATAATTTTGTACTACCTGGAGTGTACCTTAGAAAGAAGGTTGCAGTACATTGTTTCCTTATTCTAGGGCAATGCACTGACTTAGTGGAAGTCGATGAAGAGATCTTGTAAGACCTAAGAGAAGACTTAGCAAGAGTTACAGAGTAAGTTTAGAGATAAATATGCCCTGCTGATATATCAGGATTGAAAGAAGATAGAATTCATGAGTTTGGTTTAGATAGAGGAGATGTTAGTGGCTAATTATGAGGCTCACTTTGTAATCGAGTCTAAGTATGTATTGGAGGCTATGGAAAATCTTGAAGACAGATGTTATTAACTTGAGCAGGGTCTGAGGATGGATATTTGTTTGGGTTTGTGGGCTTCTACTTCTAATTTCGAGAAGTTACTAGAGACTACACTCAGAGTGGAGGATGTAATAAAACAAGGTAAAAGGAGAAGAGAGCTAAAAAGTCGATCAGAGAGTCATCAAGGAGAGAGGAGTCGGCTTGTTAAGAGGAGAGCTACTCATGATGATGCAAGGGGATCTAAAAGAGCTGATGGCACATCGAGCAGAATTGGTAGTTTTTACCGATTTAGTGGAGCTCAAAGAGCTAGTAAGGATTCAGGACAACATAACACTATTAATGCACAATCAGTTGGATTTGAAAAAGGGTTCAGAGAATCTTTTGATAAAAGAGTTGGAGGATTTCATATTTGTGTTACCTGCGGGAGACAGTATAAAGTTAGAATGGTGCCTTTGGTTCAGGCAGAGGTTCAAGTAGAACTAGTAACAGAGTTTGTGGTAGAGGAGTTGGACGTGGACTAGTAATGGGTATAGTTACTGGTGGGACATCCTCAGGTTAGAGTCAAACTCAAGCAAGGATATACCATATGACGAGGGAGGAGGCACCTGCAACCAATGATGTCATTTCTGGTATAATTTTATTATTTGATGTTAAAGCTTATATGTTAATAGACCCAGGATCTATACACTTTTTCATTTTTTTTAGAGTTTTCCTCTAAAGTTCTAGGGGAGCTTAGTCCCTTAGGATATGACCTAAGAGTGTCGTTACCAGTAGAAGACTGTATGGTAGTAAAAAATGTAAGGAAGGAAATGCTAATAAGGATTGGTGAAGTGGAGTTATTAGTTAACTTGATAGTTATGGAATTAAGGGAGTTTGATGTGATTCTTGGGATAGATTGGTCAGCACAACATCAAGCTATAATAGATTGTTCTGCAAAAAAGGTGATGATAAAGTCTTTGAGTAACTTGAAAATGATATTTGTTGGGGATCACAGAGTGGTCCCAGTAAGTATGATCTCGGCCATGACTACTAGACAGTTGATATTAGATGGGTGTGAAGCATATCTGCTCATATTATAGACACAAGGGAGGTAAGTCTAGGACTAAAGGATATTCCTATGTTGAGGGAATTTTCGAAGGTATTCTTAGATGATTTAAAAGGTTTACCTCCTTAATGAGAGATATTTCTTACCAATGAGACAATGTTTGGGTTGTATCGATTTCTATTGCACCTTACAGGATGGATACTGTTGAGTTACAAAATTTAAAAAGGTAGTTAGAGGAGTTATTAGACAAGGGTGTTATTAGACCGAGCACATCACCATGGGGAGCTCCGGTGTTGTTTGTGAAGAAAAAGGATAGTAGTATGAGAATATGTATGGATTATCAACAGCTAAATAGGGTGACAGTGAAGAATAAGTACCTATTTCCAACGATAGATGATCTTTTGGATCAATTGAGGGGAGCCGTCATATTTTGTAAGATTGACTTGAGATCAAGATACTGGCAGTTGGGTGACTGAGGTTTGGTTGTGTATAAGTTTTAATTATTAACCCCCAATATATCGCAAACGCGCGGTTCGTTAGTATAGTAACAAAGGTGTCAATCCCACGAGAAGGGAACTAATTTAATCCTAAAATCTAAGGCTAGAAACAAATAACAGAAATTCAAGATGCAATGAAACTAATGCAAGAATTTAATTCAATCAATAAAATTAAGAATCAAACACGAAAATACTAATTATTACGTAAGTTGTAACACACCCAAGAATCAACCAAAGAAATTACCAATTGATAGAAAAAGGAAGGTTACCTATCCTTAATGCTGAACTGATTATGAATTATTGGATTGTTGATTATAGACTATCCTAGGGTTGATTACTCTCTTTTGAGTTATAACCATTAACCTTACATCATAAACCTGAATTAGATTATGGAGGTTTCAATCTCTCAATTCACAATCTATTCAAAACCCTAATTAGTTCTGAAGTTCTATAATAAACTATTAGAAACCTATGCAAGATCTCTCTTTGCACAAATTCTCGATCTGATTTAATTCTTGTTTCTATTAAATCACCTAACTCTCGTTAGTCCAATTTAGTCATTTTTCATTTGATTTACCGTCTCAATTTATTATCGAACTATGTAATAGTAAAATCAAACCACAACAATATCCAATAAACATGTAAACAATCAGATTCTCATTAATTCAAGAATAAAATTCCGAAGGTGAGTTTAGAACATCTTCTTCATTCTAGATCATATCATTAACTATTCAATCCAATTATATACAATAATAAAACTGAAAATAACAGGAAATATATTCTAAAATGGACAGCCTAGAATATAGACATGTCAGTTCTCACATTCTTCTCTAGAAAGACTTGCGAAAAAATAATATATACAATATGGAACATAGTCATGCCATTACCATGATATTACTTATCAATGATAAGTGCACTTGCTTTAATTTGTAAATAGTTAACTCATAATAGAGAAAACTTTAAAGCTCTAGAAAAAGCACACAATAGTGATATATTTGAATTTAATATAGTAACCAACAATGCCATTTGGATGAGGCTATTTCTATTCTCATTACTGACTTAAACAAAGTAGCAGTTGAAGTCACTACTTGTAAGTTCAATCACTATATAGGATAATCTAGTAAAGAATTTCTTAGCCAATTACTTCCAACCATTCAAAACTGTAAATTTGAGCAACAGTGTCTCAGCCTATAGAAAATTCAATAATTATACATTATACAAGTCATAGGAGAGATAAAAATATATGCTCGAGAGCTTTCCACATCATGGGTTACCCACATGGTTATATTTAGAATTTCTATAATGGTATAGACTATATAACTAAGTAGATAGTTGATTGAAAAAGTAGATGAACATTGAATAATAATACTCTAAAGCTTAGCTGCAATTTTTTATAAGTTTGAAAGGTTAAAAATTCAAGTTTCAGAGTGAATACTTGGCTAACTTGATTAATTCAAGGGGGTATGAATCCTTACTTGGCAAGATAGAGATGCATTTGAAAGACAGGACAATGTCTATCTTTGAGAATAGTGGCATGGACCTGATTAAGGAAAAGAAGAAGAAGGAAACAAGAAGAGAAGATGACATCTTTCGTATTTTAGATGAGAAATATCCTTCTTCTCAATATGATTTCTATTATGTTATTTGTGATATAAATACTAAATCTTTTAATCATTTATAGGAGCTAATCAATCAAGGAGCATTAAACTTTTTCACCTTATAAGAAAGAGATGTACTAGTAAAAGTTAACTATGTACCACAAAAAAAAAAAAACCAAAATATGGAAATAGAAGAAATAGATGTAATAATCCATAAAATAAGACCTTCATGCAACACCAACACAACTCTAAATGAAGGGGATGAAAAGTTTGTTGCCTTGTATAATAATCAATATTAAAGAATAAGTAAAACTAATGTCTCTGAAGAAGCACTTGTTAGGAGAGACGCTAATCAAGTATAATTTTAAAAAATAATTTATTTAGCAAAGTTATTCTTAATTGCTTCAAGATATGGATATCACAACCTTGAAAAACATTCCTATAGTTTAATAGGATTGAACTTAAATGAATGCCTAAGAAATGAGGGGGTAGATGCTCTCATTGTAGCTTTTTATGAAACACTAATAAGGGTTGCATGGAGAGTCTACATAGTTAAAAAAAGCTTTCTATTAACAATTTCTTTTTCTTTTGGCATCACTCCATTTCCAACTAATTTAGGAATTTTATATTGATGGTATTTAAGGTTAGAAATTTGATTTTTGAACATTTTTCTACAAATTCTAGCTTATTAAGATAGGAAATTTGATCATTAGGGGTAGGCTATGACTATAGTATCAGTATGAAAAAAGGCTATTGTTATTTTAAAGTTGCCCTCAAAGAGCCTAATATGCTTGATATTGGTCATTTCCAAAAGAAATATGTTACTTGTGCTAGTGATGAAGGTTATTGACCATTATACCATAATTAACTTCATTATCTTCTTGTCTTATAAGATAAGTGTAACTTTTAAATGGTAAATTGTGTAAGTATTTATGAGTTCTGATTGATGTTTAGTCCACTAATTGGTATGAAAATAATATGTCAATGAGGGAACAAGATAAAGTCTTATGGCAAAGTGAGACAAATGAGTGATGTTGATTCAATCTCTGGAGTATATAGGAGTTGACATATATTGGTGCACATCAATAGAAGTCTTTGATGATGAGTGAGATTCGAATGCAAGAACAAAAGTAAAGATGCGTGATGGCACTTGATTTCAAAATAAAATTTATAAGTATAAAAATCTATTAACTTTATTAATAATAATTTAGATTGTTGCTTAATTTAGTCATAAAATAATGTGACTACATGATAGATGCATAATTAATCATATTTATACCTCATATTTAAGGCATTTTTGCTTGATATTTGATCCTTTTGTTGTATATTTGGTACTTAATTTGCTCCAAGTGTGTATATAGAGTATAATTTCCTTTACGGACTTAAAGGAGAAGAATTTAGATGAAAACAAAGCACAAAATGAAGATTCGATGCACAGAAGGGATACACAGCTAATTTGCTCGTGCATTTCTCCCAGACTATGAAGTTTCACGATTTTTAAAGAATTTTGTGATGCACGGACATGCACAAGACCGTGCGTCAACAAAATTCGTATAATTTAATTTATACAAATCTGAACAAAGGCTTAATGAGAGAAAAAATGTTAGGAGGCAATTCCAGACTTAGAGTTCATTCTCAAGGGATAATTTTGGTCTAAAGAAGTGAAAAATACAAAGAAATCATTGAAAAATCCATCAAGATTCCCTGGTTGTTTTATTGGTGTTTAGGTTAGATGAACCCTATGTTGATATTTTAATATGATTTGATTTTTTTGTTAATGTAATTGTTTTCATTGATTATTGTGATCTAATTATGTGTTTAATATATGTTCTAATAAACTCGGGAATATTAGATCATAATATGATTTTTTATATAGAGATTGAGAAATCCTAGGTTTTGATAGATCTACCGTGATTAGAAAGAGCTTATTGCAACCCTAAAGATAGGATGATATAAATCTTCCATATTAGGGTTAAACCTAATAAAGGGATTCACAAAATGGTAAAGCAATCTTCTAAACTTTAACCTAAGTAATTTAGTTGAAAACCTTAGGATTAGTTGTTAGTATACTCAAGTTCAGTTATTAGCATACCATAAGAATTTCCACAATCTAATAAACAATGAAACAATTGCATAATAAGGGATCAATCCATTAAGGTTTTAAGAGAATTTGAAGTCTAGAATTTAGCTTTCGATATCGATAAATTTCTAAGTGCTTCCTTAATTCTTTGTTCTACTTCGTTACCTATTTTATCTTACTTGCTTTAGTTTTATTTTCTTTTATTAAAAATCCAAAATCAATTCGTAGGCTAGATAATAGGAAAAAGGTAATTACTAACAATCACTATCTTGGTGGGATTGACCCGTATTTGCCAGTATTAGCTACAGTTACATCGTGTTTTTACGGTTATTACAATATTATCTAACTCACGAAATAAATCAATCACTACACTATGGGTATACTTAGATGATTTCGGATAGTTAATCAAAGGTTCATTAAGACTCTTTTTAATTTAAGAGGTGATGGTGTATAACGTATGTAAAGAACATGAAATAGTAAGTTAAAGAAGTGGGAATACTACAAAACACTTCTTCAGGACATGAGAAAGTAGTTTGAGTAATGTAACAACATAGTGGGACATCTTATAAAACTATGCTTTACATGATTTTAGTAAATTTAGTGACCAAAAGTAAATAACTCCCTACTAACTAAAGAATAGTGGTGGAAAAGAAGTGTTAATTATTCGCTAAAATGGTGAATTATGTGTACAAGCAATTGGTTTAACTTATTTACTTCTTAAATTGTTTTAAATATACATAAAGACATATACAAAGACATCTTAATTTAGTTCGCGTGGTATATATTTAACCATTTTGTTAAGAGAGTTTGATAGTTTTTGAGAAAAACTTATTATAAAAAGGCTTGAGTAGAGAGTTCATGAATGTTTTTTTTAAGAAGTATATTAATGAGAAAATGTCTAAAGTATAAAATTTAGCTTTTTTAACCTATTTTTTCTAATTGAATTATGTAAACACTTATATGATCTAGAGTGAATGAAATATTAAATCACGAGTGAACCTAAAATGTTTAAAAATTAGAGTTATTTTTTAACGAGCACAAAAAAAAGTTGGAACTTGACACAAGAACTTTTAGCTTTTTTTCTACTCCACCTAGTTTGACCTTCTATTCTACAAGAACAGAGACCCACACAAATGTGTGGATTAGGTTACGATACAAAAGATTTTGTATACTATACTGTTGCACCTGAAAAAGAGGCAATATAATATTGATTGATAACATAACTGATATGTCTTTCTCTAGACCTATTAGTACGTAAACATATACATAGGCCTATTTTTAGTCAAGTACAATGTCGCTACGAAAAAAGGGCCGCGTAGACATGGGTTGGAGTACCTGGTTCTAATTAATATGGTCCACACATTTGTGTGGATCCTACATAAATGTGTAGATAAGATTTAATAGAACTGGGTAACTGAAACAGAGGATCTGATCTCGCATAGACATACCTAGGAGAAGGGTTGATTGTTCACAGTAGCTGTGACCTCTGAGACCAAAAGGCAGCAAACCCTTTCTTCGTGAATAGTGGGTAAGGGTGTTGATGATCTGTAGATTGTTTAAGGAACTACACGTAGGGTGAAACCTTGTTCCATAATGAGCAACTATAAAGGAAATGCGCCTAGTTTGAAACAGTCTCGTCTCCTAATTCCATTCTTAATAATCATTTTTATATAATAAAAATTAGAACAAATATGTTTTCAACTACCAATCGAAACATAAATGAAATCTAGGCCTTAGCTTTCCTTATTGCTTCATGTAGTGCAGTTGAAAGGCTTCTTTATTAAATTTGAGACTATGCTAGTAATATTCGTTTCATCCTTTATGGTTTATGCTGGTAATATTTTCATCCTTTAAGATTTATGTTGTATGATAACTAAAGCATATGTTGCTAGAATACTCGATAGAAGACATCCAGGGAGATTTAGAATTATGAACCTATTGTTTTCACTTCATTTTTCTGCCTATGCATGTTAATGTGTAACTAAAAGTCTTATTAGTGTTTAGGTTAGATGAAACCTATATTGAGATTTTAATATGATTTGATTCTTTGTTACTGCAATTGTTTTGATTGATTATTGTAATCCAATTACGTGTTTAATATATGTTCTAATAAACTTGAGAATATTAGATCATAATCTGATTTCATACATAGAGATTGACAAACCCTAGGTTTTAATAGATCTGTCATAATTGGAAAGAGTTAATTATAACCCTAGTGATAGGATGACATAAATCTTCCGAATTAATGTCAAAACTAATAAAGGGATTCACATATCAGTAAAGCAATCATATAAACATTCACTTGAGTAATTTGGATGAAAACCTTAGGATTAGTTGTTAGTATACCCAAGGTCAGCTATTAGCATACCATAGATATCTCCACAATCGAATAAATCAACGAAACAATTGCATAATAAGAGATCAATTTGTTAAGGTTTTGGGGTATTGAAAGTCTATACATTAACTTTTGATATCGATAAATTTCTAAGTGCTTCCTTAATTCGTTGTTTTATTTTGTTACCTATTTAGCTTACTTGCTATAGTTTTATTTTCTTTTATTAAAAATTCAAAATCAATCCGTAGGCTAGATAATAGGAAAAAGGTAATTACTAATAATCACTATGTTCGTGGAAATTGACCCATACTTGTGTACTAGCTACAATTATGTCGTGTACTTACAGTATTTGCAATATTAACGAACTCACAAAATAAGTCAATTACTACAGTATGGGTGTACTTAGATGGACCACATACCAAGATGATTTGGTATTGTTAATTAAAGGCTCATTAAGACTCTTTTTTATTTAAGAGGTGATAGTGTATAACATATGTAGAGAACATGGAATAGTAAGTTAAAGAAGTGGGAATACTACAAGTAATGTAACAACATAGTGGGACATCTTATAAAACTATGCTTTACATGATTTTAGTAAAGTTAGTGACCAAAAGTAAATAACTCCCTGCTAACTAGAGAGTAGTAATGGAAAAGAAGTGTTAATTATTCGCTAACATGGTGAATTATTGGTACAAGCAATTGGTTTAACTTATTTACTTCTTAAATTCTTTTAAATATATATAAAGACATATAGAAAAACATCTTAGTTTAGTTCACACGGTATATATTTAACCGTTTAGTTAAGAGAGTTTGAGAGTTTTTGAGAAAGTCTTATTATAAAAAGGCTTGGGAAGAGAGTTCATTTATGTTTTTTTAAAGAAGTATTTTCAAGAGAAAATGTCTAAAGTATAAAATTTGGCAATGCGTAAAAATTAGAGTTATTTTTTAACGAGCACAAAAAAAAAAAGTTGGGACTTGACATAAGAACTTTTAACTTTTTTTGTTCTACTCTACCTAGCGTGATCTTCTATTTTGCAAGAACATAGACCCACACAAATGTGTCAATAAAAATCAATAGAAAAAGGCTAAAATTAAATTGCAGGTACAGAAAATTTTTTATCCTATTCTGCTGCGCCTGAAAAGGTCACGGTAATAATAGGCAATATAATATTCTGGACCTATTGGTACGTAAACACACATATAGGCCTATTTTTAGTCAACTACGATGGCGCCGCTGGAAAAAGGGCCGCGTAGACATACGTAGGAGAAGGGTTGATTGAAGAAGTTCACAATGGCTGTGACCACTGAGACCAAAAGGCAACAAACCCTTTCTCCGTGAATAGTGGGTAAGGGGTTGACGATCTGTAGATTATTTAAGGAACTGCGCGTAGGGTGAAACCTTGTTCCGTAATGAGCAACTATTAAGGAAATGCGCGTAGTTTGAAACAGTCTCGTCTCCCACTTCCATTCTTAATAATCATTTTTATATAATAAAAATCAGAACAAATATGTTTCCGACTACAAATCGAAACATAAATGAAATCTGGGCCTTAGCTTTCCTTCTTCCTTCATGTAGTTCAGTTGAAAACGTTCTTTATTAGATTTGAGACTATACTGGTAATATTCGTTTCATCCTTTATGGTTTATGCTGTACGATAACTAATGCATATGCTTGTAAACCATGAAGATAAGATTTATTGAAAGCAATTAAAAGTTGGAGAGCAAGCACACATAGAGCAAAGATAGTATGGAGAAGGCAGAATCACAAGCTGGTAATAGATAAAAGAAAAAATCAAAGAGACAAATTACGTGTAGACTAGTTTTTTTTAACATACAGATAATAGCTGCAAGCACAGATTGGAAAAACAGAGTAAATAAACAAATCAGACAACTGACCAGAATCTTGTTTGCATGGCTGATGAAAAAAGGAGCAAACTCTCCCCCTTATTTAACATTGCTTGCTCAAATGAGCATCACAGGCACAGAAGCAGCTTCAGCATGCAAAGTTTATGTACCAGAAACAAACTTTCTGATATAGCCTTTTTCTTTTTGCACGCGTGCAAAACTGTGGTTGGAATACTCATTTGAGCAAGAAACATTACAAAGAGGCAAGCTCCAATTCTCCTCACTGATGGCTTCAACCCTAGCATCTATGTCTTATTGTTTATGGACAGAAAGTCATATATGAGCAGAAGCTGCTGAGTTAAATTACTATTATACCTCTTTTCCTAGAAACTATTATGTAAGCTATGAAAATGAAAGTAAGGTTAAAGGACCCGCCTGTATTTTGGACTCATAGTCCACCCTCCAACTAAAAGTTAGGAACTACCAGTTAGGTTCACTCTTAGAGAGAGGCTACTTGGATACGTGATATGGGATGTATAACTATGCCTTTTCCTGGACAATAAGTGGTTAGGAATGGAAATAAAGGGTAGTGGTGGATAGTGTGGTTCTTGGGACTTGACAGTCAGTTGAAAAGGGAGATGGAATTTTAGGTGCTGATAGAATGGCAGCTCAGAAACAGTTCGATCGCCGAAGCCCAACTAACCAACAAAGTTCAATCAATTATAAAATTCCACTATGGAAGATGCCATCCAATTATAAAGTTTCTATAATTCATCGACAAGCTGTTAAGGGCCGGGTATAGGAACGGACACTAACTCTGCTTTAAACAATGAAGTGGTCTCACCGTAAATGAAATATTCAATTAAATAACACAACTCTTCGAGGAAATCATGATTTGTAATAAAACATATGGGCTTTTTATTACTTAAAAATTTACAAGAGCACACACAAATTTCCAAAGCATGAAACATCTTAAAATATATTTATATCACATTATATAAAAAATTTATTGATTGACATCCATAAAGTACAAACTGTTGATGACATTGGTGATTTCCCAAACATACATATCCATTGCTAAAAGGTAATCGATGATTATTTGACGAAACTTGGTGATTTTCTTTTATTTTAATTGGTAGAATCCAAGATTGAAGACTGTTAAGGATAAGTTTTCTAGGTTTGAGAATATTTCTATAGTATATTGCAATTATTTGAGTGAGTTTTATATCCCTTCAATTGTATTAATTACCTAAAGCTTATTTATGTGCATTTTCTAATGCTTGTTTATTAATATTTATCATTAATTCTTGTTGAATATGTATCTGCAAAGTCAATAATTAATTGTTCACTTAACTATTTTGTTTTTGTTTTTGTTTGAGGGGTTTATTATATTCATGCACTTTTGTTTATTTATTTGTGTATTTATTTTATGTCTAATTGTCTACAACTGTTAGGAATGATTTATATTGATTGTTGTGTAGTCTCTTTTTATCCATATGTGTGTGTGTGTGTGTTTGTAGATGATCAAGAAATCCCTACCCTACTCGTGGGATCTCTCTCATAAAAAGGTGATGTTGATGTTCTTTGTATTCTATTTGAAGTAAGAGGCAATATGACATTTAGTTAATTACTACAAGGTAACTAGAAATTTCAGTTTGAAGAGATTGAGCAAGATGAAGCCTTGTGCATCTTGTTTTCTAATAATCATTTGCTCAATTAAAATATTCAATTTAATTCATGTAAGAATCTTGTCCGTGAATCCACACAAATCACCAAGGACAAAAGGATACAATGGGAATTTCTTATAGAAAGCCTGGAATCATATGAGAAAACTAGTAGCAAAGATATATGAGTTCTTCCAACAAGGAAAATTGCTAAAGGAAATTAAGAAAATCTACATCACCCTTATACCAAGGGAACATGCCACTAACTCTCTTAAAGAATACATGCCTATTTATTTTTTTTCAAAAATTAATTGATTCATTAATAAACGGTTAGTATACAACCAGGTATGTAATTATACTAGTATAATACAAAGAATTAGATTACGAGGTCATAATGGTCCCTGTGATCAGCTTAGTCCAATGCTCATCTCCTCCTCATGCCAGTAGTTAGGTTATCCACAATTCCCCTTGCTAGCAGGTTGAGACGGGTATGAAGTGTCACCTCCTGAAAAATCTCTGCACTTCTACTTTGTTGTCTGAAAATCCAGTAATTTCTTTCTTTCCAAAATTGGTAAACCATTGAAACCCAACTTATCTTAAGTGCTTTGTAATCTGCCTAGTTTCCCATCCTCACTTTCACTAGCCAACTGATAGTTTCCTCCCATGAATCAATTGAATAATAAATGTTCAGAGTTGCTTGCAGCCCTCTCCAAATCTTCCTTGTGTAGCTACATTTGATCATATTGTGTTCCAAACTTTCCAGTTCCATATAGCATAACTCACAATTCAAAGAAATAATTTTAAACTTAAGTTTGTCCTTCGTAGGTAGTCCCCCTATTCCCAACCAAAGGATAAATCAATGTGTAGATCTAATGTCTTTAAAATCGCAAACTAGTGTAACCTAATTCACTATAGGTTGTTGATCATTTTACTAAAAGAGTTTGTATTTTTATAATAAACTGACCTAATTTTCCCGCCGTTCACTTAATTTCATCTTGTTTCCTTTATTGGCATCTTAGTGCTTGGTTGAGAATGAGATCAACCCCTACTACTATGGAAAGGCCAAATCCACTGGTTATTTTCTATAAAAATGCTTACTTTAGTGTTGGAAGTCACCAATCGTCTTATATGTTATAACTCCTCAACCTTGTATAAATGTACCCTACAACATTAGTAATCAAACCAAAAAAGAGTTTTATTACCATCCCTAATTTCATGGAACACTAAGCTTTGCATCCACTGTCTCATGCTTAAGATTTCCTTAAGGATTCCTGACAAGTCTTACTTTGTCTTCAAATTCCAAATGCTTTCATTTTTTATGATCACATTATGGATCAATTTCACCCATAAGTTCTACTTTCTGCTACATAACCACCATAGATTCTTCTTAGACATGCTTTATTGAGCTCCCTTGAAGAATATAATCCTAATCCTTCATGCTTCTTTGGTCGACAAATTTTGCTCTAACTAATCTTCGCTTTACATCTTCCTTGATTAGAGCCATTCTATTGAAACTCCATAGTCTTCTGCACACTTCCTTGAGTATGATTTTGGGTATAGGAAGAACTATTTCTTATTGTAACATCCTATATAAAGTAATAACCAAAATTCTTGTTGAGGGGATAAAATTTGTGCCTTGAAACATCCTAGACCCAGCCTATAAAGTCTACATCTAAAGGAGACCCATAGGTAAAATATTATGTTACCCTAAGAGTTATTTAAGAACTATTTAAGGAAAAATTTCCCAAAAACTATGGATTGAAAATCAATTTTTAGAAAAAGGCTTATGACTTCTTGGATTGGAATTTCTTGACTAATATTTTATAGGCACTACCACTTAATTCATTCATTGGAACACACAATGCTTCTCAACTGCCTCCTATAGGATACTCATAAATGAAAAACCAAACAAGCTAATTAAGGGAGCTAGGTGCCTCAAATAAGGAGACCCCTTATTACCTTACTTATTCACCTTAGCTATTGAGGTATTGGTAAGGCTAATCAAAGAAATGATAAAAAAAAAAGGAGTCAATTCAAATATCATGCCAAATGTAAGGGAATAAAAATCACATATCTCTCATTTATAGATGACCTAATCCTATTCTCTAAGGCAGACCCTAACTACTTAAGCCTACTTATAACTACTCTCAACCTATTCCAGTCTGTGATAGGTCTTATTATTAATAAGCAATAAAGCTACCTCATCCTATCGTCCAGTGCAGAACATAATAGTAGATGACTTAAACAAATCACTAGTATACAGGCAACTAAGCCTCTTATCACTTTCTTGGAAGTGTCTATTGCTACAAAAAAACCTTCTCACTCTAATTTAAAACCTCTACTAGAGAAAATGAATGTGAGAATTTCCAGTTGGGGCTCACAATGCCTATTCCTAGCAAGCAGAGTTATACTTGTCAAATCCATATTAAGTAACTTGCACATATATTGGAGCGATATGGCCTCATAAGAAAGATGCAATAGTTGAGTTAAAAGGAATTAAGGAATGGACCATCTGAAAGCAGGGAATTAAAAATCAAATCCTAACCCAAATAGAAACCAAACAATTCAAATCTCGACCCACAAAGTTAATACTGTGTACTAGACCTAGAAATAATAATGTTCTTAAATTGGTTACCACTTAGTGCAAGTAAAGACATTTTCTTTCAATGAAAATTGATTTTTCAAAAAAAGTTCAATTTTATGATATTTGATACCTTAGTTCTTCTTTCATCCTAGTTTGATATTCCAATATGACTTTCTAAAGATTAAGCATGACATTAATGGCTTCATCTATTATGGATTTTTTAATAACTAAATATTTATTGGGTTAACTTCAAGAAATTAAATATATTGTATTATGAATTTTATATTTATTATTTTGTACTTTTTATGACATTAGATAAAGTTCATAAATAATATTCAAATCAATTTCATCTCAAACGGCCTCTTATAAAGTCTCTATTGGTCTTATTCTTATTGTGCGCCTTGTGAGCGTGTTTGGATCCGCGAAGGTAATCGCTCGGATCTTCCCTTAACCCAACCTAAACTGGAGGAAATCGCAACATGGGGACTATCCGCGTCTCGTCACAAGGCTTATATATTTAAATATGTTTTAATTTTATAAATGAAATCATTTAGAAAAATATTCTTTGTATCTTTAGAAATTAAATATATTGTATTATGAATTTATATTTATTATTTTGTATTTTCTACATTAGGTAAAGCTCATAAATAAATATTCAAATGAATTTCAACCTAAACATATATTTAAATATGCTTTAATTTTATAAATGAAATCATTTTAAAAAAATTTTGTTAAATCAGAGAATAAAATTAAATTATAAAGAGTTTATGTACAAACCATGGGGATGCCTAAAGGCATCCCCCTCACTAACCTGAAAAGAACTAGTCTTTGGACAAGGAAACTAGACAAATGGTTCCCTATGAATCTTAACACCACCACAGTCAGCCTACACATATATAACAAACAAGTAACCTTTTAGATAGTCACATCCAACCAGCTACACAAACCATGTACAATGTATCATAGTAAAGAAAGATAGAACTTCTTCTAGCATTTACATAGTTGAATTCAAAATTCACGTCAATGCAACAACAATAGCACAAGTTCTCATCTTCCTGTCATGATTTTAGTCTCGTAGCTATAGTTACCTCTTTGTTTAAAGGTTAGTTTCTGTGGTGAATCTAAGGGAGATGTTGGGGCTGCTTGCTTACTCTTTTGTTCATTACCCACTGAAGTCTCTCCCATCCTTCTCTGATTGAAACCTTCGACTTACTTCTGCTTCTCCATTTCCAAGTTTAATCTGAGTTCCATCCAAAGAGTGTGCCTTCTGATATGTTGCTTAATGAGCTTCTTATTTTTCTCATCTTTGATGTTCTACGGAAGTCTGTTGGCCACCAACTCTTTTCTGTACTGAGTTGGGAATGGCTTGCCATGGGTTGGATTCCATCAGCCTGTAGTACCAGATATTTCCTTTTTGCACACCTGAATAGAAAGTACATATTTATTATTAGTTACTAAAAATTACTCCTACCATTACCTGCTCTCGATGTTTGCGCTGAGTTGCTCCATAACTTGAGTAATCATTCTGGAGTTTAAGCTCCCCACCTCCAACACTTCATCTTTGAAGGTTCGAGAATTCCTTTCTTTCCATAGATTATAAACTATAACTGAAAGGAGGATAGGAAAAAAAATTGAGGTCACAGGTTCTGAAATTTGGAGTTTGGTTCAACCAATTGGGAATAGACTGGAGGTTTATCTGATGGGGAAGGTTGTGAAGTGAATCACACGTTAATATAATGCTTAATAATGAGATATAGATGCACAAGAAGGGGGTTGAATTGTGATAAACTTTTCGTAAATCCCCTTTTAGAA
>JANITX010000008.1:9779070-9791606 GCA_027564395.1 Erythroxylum ulei
GATATTTTTTCTTTCAAATGCTTTGGACTTTACCATGGTTTCTTACTTCTGATGTTAACTTATTTGCAGAGGTACTGATATGAATAGTCCTCATGGTATACCTGTTGACCTCTTGGATCGATTGGTTATTATCAGAACTCAAATTTATGGTCCTGCTGAAATGATACAGGTTGTGCCAACTGAAGTGTTTATTATGCCTTCTATGGATCAACTTTTAAAATCTAAAACATATCTAAAATGCCGCCTTGTTCATTGGGCAGATATTAGCAATTCGTGCCCAGGTGGAGGAATTGTCCCTTGATGAAGAAAGTCTTGCATTCTTGGGAGACATTGGACAACACACTTCCTTGAGGTTTTTTCTAGTGAAGTCATTACGAGTTGCAGTTTATTCTCGATCACATGACCAGCATATTCAATCATGAATTTTGCAGGCATGCAGTTCAGCTGTTATCACCTGCCAGCATTGTGACAAAAATCAATGGTAGAGACAAGATTTGCAAGGTGAGTTTTGCCGTAGAACATGATTGGTTCTTGTTATAGGGTAGAACTTCAAGGTCTTCCTGACTGCTGCAACACATATGCTGTGACTGCTTGGATGAAATTTTCTTTTGGTGAATACAGAGAATTTCATGTTTATTTTGCTTTCCCGTACAGGCTGACGTTGAGGAAGTAAGTGCACTATATCTAGACGCCAAGTCTTCAGCAAAGCTACTTCAAGAGCATCAGGAGAAGTATATATCATGATTGGAAAGCTGCTATTGCTATTGAGGAGCTCACACCTATAACTCATGTAATGGTTTTTGGAATTACTGAAATGTATGCGGACTGCCCATGATGCGTTTTAAGGATGTAATCCTGTCTACAAAAATACAGAGAATTTCATGTTTATTTTGGTTTCCCGTACAGGCTGACGTTGAAGAAGTAAGTGCACTATATCTAGACGCCAAGTCTTCGGCAAAGCTACTTCAAGAGCATCAGAAGTACATATCATGATTGGAAAGCTGCTATCGCTATTGAGGAGCTCACACCTAGAGCTCATGTTTTGTTTTTTCGAATTACTGAAATGTCTGCGGACTGCTCATGATGCGTTTTAAGGATGTAATCCTGTCTACAAAAATTGAAATTCATTGCTCTTGTCCTGGCTTCTTTACATGTGATTCATAGCCATTAAAGAATTGCCAGAATACCGAGATTGTTAGGTTTTGTATCAAGAAGCATTCTAGAAGAGTATGTTACGAATGATTAACCACCGTACGCAACAAATGAAGTAGAAAACAGAAACCACGTCGAAGGGACAGCAACAACAATCAGAAGTAAAACGCGTCGTTATGTGTAACAGTCATAACAGACTGAAACACATGCCTTAAGCTTAAAGGCTCAACTACTGTTTATTAGCCTTGTTAATTCTTTTAACATTTATAAAATTACTCTTATAGGGCAAACTCTAATCAACGAATATATTATAATTATACCCTATGGAAGTGGAGACAGACTTCGTAAGGCACTTCGATTGCTAAAAGTCATGAAACAAGCTACCTGCACTATGTATCGCTTCATAATCACCAAAACTAATCTTGTTTCGTGTTGATCAACAAATACGGTCAATATGGATTAGTACTACAAAAGCAAACTGAGGTCACCGGCATCCCAGCTCAGCTCTTCCTTCAGTGCTAATGGTGGTATTTGTGCAAAGCTTCTGAAGATCAATGTAACCTATGATGGTGTCCTCAAAAACAGCATTTTCCAAATGAGCTTCATCAAATGTAGAGCCAGATAACACAGTATTCTTAAAGATAGCTCCTTCAAGTTCGGCTTTCCCAAAATTAACCCGATCCAAAACAGCATTGGAGAAGTCCACACCTAGAAAGAATTGTGGCAGTGTGTTATCCAACATTTGATTATTGGCCTTCGTGCAATTTGGTTTTCTCGGAAAAAAAAAACGTAAAATGAAAAACCAACCCTACTGCCAATAGATTGAAAACTGAAATTTTGTCTATGCTTATGTTCAAAGACTACAGATATTACAAAATTATAGTTTTCCTTTTCAACACCTTCTACCCTGACCTCTCAAACATCCTACTATGAATGATCCCAGTTCCTGTTACACATAGTCATCAAACCAGACGAAGCTAACTCAGGCATCTATATGATATACCTGATATTGCTTTCAGCTAACAACTACAATTCATTTTATTTTTCTTTAATAGATAAACATATTATTTTCATGACCTTCATCATCTCTACAAGAAAATAGACATTTAAATAAGGAGCAAAAGTTAGGAAGTTTCAATTTTTAATAAGGTTTATTGTGTGTTTACGATGTATGTCATTGCATACTTACATCTATCAGCTAAATGCACTTGTGTGTCAAGATACCAGTGAACCAATTATTGATCAACCAGAAAGTATCTACTTCATAAGCTGTTCATGTGCAAGAAATACGTTGATTATCAATCTATGAAAATGAACCAAGGTATTTTATGTTTCCCTCTAGTAAGACTTTAAACACATATCAAAACCATTTGGTGATGGAAAATAATACAAGCAAATGCATATATCAAACAATGAAATGATAAGTTACCTTTGAAGCTAGCTCCAACAGCATAAGCCTTGGACATTACTACTTCTGTCATGTCAGCACCATCAAACTTGGCATCAGACATAAGTGCAGCTGCAAGTGACTTCCCCTTCAGATTGGACTTGTCATTTGTATAATCACAAAATCGAAGATCTATTGGCTTGTCATAAACACCATTTGCTTGGCCAATTGTGTTTCCCACAAATGCTCGCTCACATCGATTAGGCTCCGTTGATAATGGGGGCAACCTCTGCAAGTTAACCATCACATTTTGAATGCTGTGAAGGCAAGTAAATTACAAGTGCTATAGCCATGATGTTAGCATTATCAACTCAAAGATACATGTCCTTAGTATTCACAATTAAGTCATACCTGAAATTTACAAAAGGTGACATGAAAAGAAAATGAAAGCAAAAAAGGAAAAGAAAAGATAACCTTTGTCAAAGATGCAAGAGAATTTTAAAAAGGGATAAGCATTTGGCGAAGTGAAAATGAACGAATCTTTCTGGGGTAAGAATCATTATCTAATCTCAGAAAAAAGGGACAAAAGATGCCTAGGATCCCAAGACACAAAAGAAAGAAAAAAGAAGTGAATAAGTTTCTTCAACCAATTTGGATGCTATGACAACCATCCAACAAAGCATCCCTTTTCTACCCATACTGATAAATAAGGTTGGCATTCTAAAGGAAAATAACAATCTTGGTACGACAAACAAGAACTTAAGAGAATAGGATTAAAATTGGAGGAGTACAAAGCTTGACAGAACACCTATTAAATTTAGCAACAATTACCTGAAGGATAAGAACATAAAAATCTAGAAAAATGAAAATATTATGAATTGGAAAGTGAAGCAAAACTACCATTGTCAGCAATACTATTACCTAGAAAAAAAAAACACTTTCCAATTTCCAATAATATTATTATATCGAGAAACTAAAACATCAGTTCAATGTTTTTTAAAAGCGGTTCACAAGTTCTTTTGATTTATGAGGGATCGTGACTGAGCAAGGAGGATGGGGGAATGAGGATAATCAAATCCAAGCTAAAGCTTCCTGCTATTTCATTATTCATGAAGTCATGTAGCCACTTTTAAATTCAAGGACTTCAAAAGCAGCTGATTATTTTCCTATAGATGATTGTGAGAGGGAGTTTTTTATAATGATATAGATGTTTGCAGAAAGATCTCACACTATAACCATGAAGTCAGAGAAGAAAACCTATCAAATGTGTGCTTCGTGCTGTTGTTTCTTACGGAAAAAGTAAAGCAAAGATCAATACTACTTTACCATACTTACCTAGAATGACAAAATCATTTTCGCCAAACTTGCTAAAAGAACTTTACTAGAGAAACATACGATAAACCAGCTCCTTTTGCAATAAATCATTAATTCCAAAACTTTCATTCAACAAACTTTTATGGAGGCAAATTGAGTTTTGAAACCAATGACCAATCTACTTCATCCATCAGAATAGAGCAGAGTACCTGATACAAACTGTTAATGATTCATAGAGGAGCCTAGAAAAGCATCTGCTTTGTACATATCTGGGAATCCATAGTATCTTAAGATGTTTTTCAGTATTATTAGGCTAAGTTTGGGATGGATAAGACTCTCCACTTCCACGGAAAAGCTGTTTCTAAGATCTCATTCCCGTAATTCTGAATTGGGAAAAAACAACCTACTATTGCACCAAGAGATAAACTGTAGATGTCGCATCTGACAAAAAGTAAAACATTGAACTTCAAAGGTGTGATAGTTACCTGACTGGCAGCAATTACAGGCGTTGCAGTGGTAATGGTCCAAGCAGCAAGAATCCCACATGTTACGCAGTTAAGTTCCTTTGAATGAAACAGGTTTACACTGGATTTACATCCATCCCTTGTAGCTGCTCACAAAAATAAAAAATTAACATTCCTTTATAGCAATTCTGAGCTCCAAAGTCCAAATTACAAATCCCATGGTAACCCATTACAATTCACGGAAAATGGTAAAGCTAAGAAATCAAGTTGGTTGCCAAAAGCTCGAAATTTGATTCTTTCAGAAGGAACTAAAATTAAAAGGCAATTTTTTTTTAAAAAAATGAGGGAGACAGACAGAGACCAAGGAACTACGAAAAGAGAGTGGCATGATGATGTCTTACCAGAACAGCTGATTTTGAGAGGTGCATTAGACTCCGAAATTAGGAAATCGCGACGTTTGAGAGATGAGTAAGGATGAGAAAATGCGTTTCGCGCGAGAGGGAGAGACACTGTTGCCATTTCTCTGTGTGTATATAGTTGATGTTCTTTCTATTTCGTTATCTATCAAACTGATCATTTCCCAGGAATCGAGTGGGATATGGCCTTAGTCTTACACCGTACATACATACGTTTGACGTGGCAGAACACGTCCACTCATCTATATCTATATTTTTGGGTTAATATTTTTAAAGATAGATTATTTTAGAAAATTTTATCGTTATAATTATTAATATTATTTTAATACACTAACAAAATTGTGTAAGAGTAATTTAAATAATATTATGAAAATTATTAAACTTTTCTCTTTTTAAAATTGTATTATTTTATTAGAGGTAAGATTTAATATGATTTACTGGGAATTAAATGTAATTAATTTAATATCTAATTTTTCTCATCACTGAATTTTCAGAATTTTATTTTTTAAATTTTAAATAAACTTTTAATTGAAGCAAGTCATTATTTTAATTCAATATTAATATACATGTATGAAGTGTTATTAATTTAAGGATTTCAATCAATTAAGATAAAGTAATATTTTTAATTTTTTGTTAATATATTTTTATGGAATGATTTTTATTAATTTCAAAATGCTTAAAATATTTTTAGGGAGATTAACAACAAAGTTATAAGTTTATAACATACATTTTATTAATCCCTGAGGGAGTTAATATTTTAATTTCCAACCATTTTTTAGATTAATGGAGTAAAATATTTAAATAAATACATAAAAAGAAAGAAGAAATAAAAATAGAAAAAATCTTCTTTAAATTTCTTATTTAAAATTAAAATCTAACATTTTTAAATTTTAATTAGTTCATTCTAGCTTTCATTAAAGTTTTGATAAAATAATTTTAAATGAAAAAAGGTATAAATATTCTTTTAACTCATTTCAATTCGTTTTAACTTATTCTAAGAGAGAAGATATTAAATTAAAACCTTTTTTTAATTTTAAAATTTTATCCTATGAAAACTTAATATTATGGATAACAATGGGTAAGTCCATACTTTCTATTTAGGCATGAGCTTGGCCTGAATCTTGGGTTAAACCTTTTTTTAATTAAAAATAACAAATTGTCATTTTACTCAAAATGACATCATTTTTCTACAACTTTTGAGCTTCGGGCCAGGCTGAGCTTAAATCCAAGTTGTCTAGGCCTAGTTTGGTCCGAAGTTGAAAAATTAAAGAAAAAATCCGAGCTTGACCTGAAGCTCGGTCAAATAGGGTTAGATTGGGTCAAGCTTAAGCTTTATTTCCATCTCTACTTAAAAAATATGAAGTTTTCTTGAAGAAAAATAATCTCTACAATAAGACATATAATTCGGTATGGAGAAATCATTAAAATTTCTCTCGAGCAATCTAGAAGCTAAAAAATTGCCTATGTTAAGATTTCAGTAACTTGTGAAAAAGAGAAGTAGCTAAGTTTAAAAGGACGAAAGACTTTATACAAGTGACTATTTTTATGAGGACTCTCGAAGTTTAAATCAGTTAAACTAATGAAGGCACCAATGGAGAGACCATAAGGCATATTGCTTAGCGATATAATATCTAACCTTAGAGAACTTATAAAGGGGTTAACCTAAAGGTTAAGGAGTTGACAAAAATGATAAAGGAAGGAGAGAGTAAGGTAAAAACATTAGTGAGGAAGTATCAACTAAAAATTCCAAGTATAGGAAATTAAGAAGGAAGAAATCATTACTCACGAGGAGGAGTGTGAAGAAGTTCAAGATAAGAAGGATCAAAAGAAGGAAATCGTAAAAATAAAATTACATGAAGGATACGCCAAGATCATTAAAGACACTATAATACAAAAGTTAGGTAACCTAGGGAGTTTAAACATTTCTTGAAGTATTGGTGGTGTCTATATTAACAAGGCATTAGCAGATTTATGAGTAAGCATCAATCTAATTTCTTACACAATATTTAAAAAAAAATTGGCATTAGATAAACTGAACACGCTAGGACCCTTTATATGATACTTTATATGATGATCAATAAGAAGGAAGCATCCATATTGCTTTAAAAACTAATCATCTTTAAAATAATAGTTCAGTTAAAAGACTTCTAAAGAAACACTTGTTGGGAAGTAAACTAATTGAAAGTTTTAATAAATTTCCAATTTTATTTAGAATTGTTTTCATTATGGACCAATAATTTGGACATAAATTTTATAATTAATTCAAATGTAATTTTAGTTAATAGGTTTGGTGTAAGGTTCATTGTCTTCCTACCGTAAGCAACATCACTGCTTTCATAGAGGGCTTAAAGCCACTTTGGCAACTAACATTATGTAAAGGATCTTTATTTGGTCGATGCTAGTTGGTGTGAGGAAGAAGAAAGACAAGAACTTTATATGTTTTATGTTTCAAGCTTTTGTACTTATGTTTTTTAAGTTAGTTGTAATAACCCGTTTCCATACTAAGGGTTAGAACCCTAAATTTTTGTAATTGAGAAATAGCAATGAGAGATTAGAAAAATGCATTTCATACTCATGCATAATGTTAGCAGACACACATATGAAATTGAATTTTGCACACGTTACAATGATTTGTTTATGCATTCATTTGATATTTTTTTGGTATAAATGATTGTTTTAATGTGATTATAATATAAATTATGGATTATGTGTCTTAAAAATTGCATTCACCTGCTCCATTTATTCCATATTAAGGGAGACAAATTCTATAATTTACAAAGACAGTGGAGATGGAAAGGCACTCTTTAGTTGATAAGCTATCAATTAGATGAGGGAAATTCTTTTTGCTTATGAGATTCACTTAAAATCTAGCCATAGGATAAGGAATGTATGGAACTTATAGTGATTCTCCAGATAGGATCTCCTTGTAAGTTATGTAGTCTTATAACTCACTTACCTACTTTCTTTTGGAGTAGTTAAATTATGCCATTGTAATGTTGTATATTTTGTATAAGCTTAGCTTTTACTAATGAAATTCCATTTATTTTCCAAGAAACAATTATTTCCCTCCTTCACAATTATGTTTTACATTATACTTAATGTACAAAACATGCAAGAATAATGAAAAACATAGAAAACAATGAAAAGGAGGTAAGGATAAATGGTATGCCTTTAATAATAAGTGAATCGTCGGTCTTGTCTAATCCACAAATATTTGTCCATGGCTAGTGCAATATAATCTCTATTTTGGTGTATAAGGGTGATTTGTAATTTAGGTAACATGTCATATGTAACTTGTAGAACTCCATCAAGTCTCATCCTAAAGAAGAATAATCATGATCCAATAGTGGAAAATATAAAGATGAACTTAAATCCATGATTTTAAGACTATAAAAACAAATTAAAACTATTGCTAAAGATCATAAAACTATCAAAATAAAATGAGATTCTAAATATTAGGTTTTCTCCCAACAATCTTTTTCTTGGACTCCTCATGCCCAACATTTGTCCAAGATCCTTAATTGAAGGCTTGGTTTTACTATTTTTCCTAATCAATGACTTGTTTGCTTCTAGTTATATCACATGATTTATTAAAATAGAGTTACACATCTTCTCTTTTTCTCCTTATATGATACAAGCTTATAGTGGCTCTTAAGTGATTATTTCCTATATAGTAGGAGAAGTATCATAATCAACCACATCTATTTAGAAATAAGTACCATCTTTGTCAAGGAAATTTTTTTTATGGATTTGGATATTTCAAACTCTACTTTCTTATTTCTTACCTCTAGGATTAGCGTTCCATCATACACATATATTATATCCTTAGTAGTAAGCTAGAAAAGATCGTCCTAAGATTAAGAAAGCCGCAGCATCATCCTTTATATACAAAACTATAAAATCTATAAAAAAGATGAAAGTCTTAACCTTAACCAAAATATCTTATCTAGGCCCCTAGAATATTTAATTAATCTGCCTACAAACTGAATACTCATCCTAGTTCATTTAGATTCACCCAATCCTAACTTCTTAAACATATTATATGGAATTAAATTAATTCTAGCTCATAAGTTTGCTAATTACCTTTTAATAGTTAAGCTACCAATATGGCAAACAATAGTGAAACTCCCTGGGACTCTAATCTTTTGGGATAGACTATTTGTTAGGATGATAGAGTACACATCATTTAAATTAACGACTAATAACTCATTAAGTCTCTTTCTGATAGAAATGAGATCCTTCAAGTATTTAGTGTATTTCAGCATTTACGAAAGAGATAAATAAAATGTATGTCAATATGTAATTACTTAAAAGTTCTAAAAATCTACCAAATTTATCTTCGTTTTTTTTAATCTATCTCAAGTCTAATAGATATGGAATCTTCAGTTTGTACTCTTTGATCACTTCCTTCTGCAATTTCTTCTCCTTCTTTTTCTCTTTCATCTCTTGCTTTTTTTTTTCTTATATAGCAGGCTTTTCTTCCTTTTTTATCTTTGTTTATTCAACTTACAGCTCCTTTCCAATCCTTAAAATTATTGCATTAACTTGTTCCCTCGGGTTTGGCTCGGTGTTACTAGAAAATGACCTTATTTCCTTTTAAAGATATGTTTATCAAACTGTCAAATCTGAACTTTCAAGTTGTTGGTAATTTTGAAAAGACTTTTTATTACTCTGGAAGTGAGCCTTATACATAGTAATAAAATTTTCATTAGCTTTTTAAGATTCAATTTCCTTTTTTGCTACTATTTTTACTGAAATCTAGGTGTATCTTGATTGTTCTATAAGAATGAGGACGGTTTCTCCACTGCAGATTGTAAATGTTAATATCAGAGTTTTTTTTAGATATATTCCCTACAAATCCAACTTATGCATTTAGCTATCCTATTATAAGGTGCCTAACATTTGTGACTAAGGTGTCCCCCGCTATAAATTTCACCACTTATTACTCACACTAGTTAAGTTTCCAATCACTTAATTTTAATCTTCTTGATCAAGGCTTCCAATTTTGCCTATAACATTATCATAACATCAACACTATAACTGCAACTTGATTTTTGCTTCAGCCTTAGGGCCCCCTAATTTTACTTATTTATATCAATGTTTCTTAATACTCTTTTATAGTTCCTAAAGTGTTTTAAAGCTTGTAGTCCCAATTGAAGGTGTCTTGATCAAATGCTTAGTTAGGTAATTTAACCCATTTAAAATGTTTACATCTATAATCCTAAGTTGAGTCTATAGTGTGGACACATTCATGATAGCTCCTTCCATCTCTCCTATATGACATAAAATTTCTTATCCTTTAATTGATTGGAAAGAGAAGATGACATTATTGTTTGTGCTAGAGAAAAATAATTGGCTAAAGCTTCTTAGCTAGCCCATTATAAGCGGTAATATATCTAAGAGGTAGAGACTTCAACCATAATTTAGCTTTTTGCCTTAATGTAAAATGGAATAGCCTTTACCAAATCACATCCTACAAGGCTCCATCAATCTTAACAATGTTGCATCCAAAAAAAAAATATAATGTGCACATTTGGATCCTTATTAGATAATCTAACAAACTATATGAGTTGTTGTACCATTTGAATCATATTAGTTCTGATCTCAAAATTTTTGGCCTTTATTCTTAGTCTAAACATGGTAGACATTTTCCTAGTGAGTGATGATCTAGTATAGACACTGAAAGCTCAATTTCCTCCTTATCCTACGATTTTATTTGTCAGCTACGTTTGAACTATTAGGTTTTCTCTCTCTCAAGTTTTAAACTATATTTAATTATATTTCTAGATTTGGCTCAAGTAGTACTATAAGAATACTCTTGTTCATACATTAAAGATCCAAAACCTAAAATTTAGCCATACACATATCGGTAGAAAATTCTACAAATAATTAAAAAAAAAGAAAAGAAATAAAAATGACTATATTAATAAAATAGATAATGTAAAAGAAAGGAAAAGAATTATATTAAAAAATAAAGCTTTTACAATATTCTTGTCCCCATTAATGATACCAAAAATTTAATATGATATATTTAAAATACAAAATAATACTAAAAGAAAATCAGTAGGGCAAGCACATATATCATTTTTATAGTATAGTTTAGTACATGTGAGTGTCTATCCCACAAGGAGTATAACTATTAGTATTAATTGTTTTTCTATTATCTAACTTAACAAAAAGAAAGATTGATTTTTAAAAAAATAATTAACTAAACTAAAATAAGAAATAACCAATCAAAGCTATGGACAATAATGAAACATCTAATTGATAGTGAAGATTTAGATGTAGAATGCCCCTAAAGCCTTTCTTATGCTTGAATTTATCTTAATTAAATGATTAATCATAGTATTTTTGAACAGTAGGAATTTGAAGTCACAACCATGTTTTTTCCAAAAGAATATAAACTATATCTTTAATTAATTAAATTTCTTTCTAATCAAATCCTTTATGGATGCTAATTCATTCTATGAATTCCTTCAATATATTTGACTCTGACCTACGAGATTTATGCAATTCTATCTCCAGGATTCCATATAACCCTCACTTTTCACACCTTAATCTATTTATAGATATGAATTCCTAATCCTTATATATGAAATCCAAAGTTGAATCTTCTATTTGCTTCTTAAGTTTAACATAATATATACTCATGAATAATTCTCAAAAAAACTTGAATGAATCATTAAATCAAAGAAATCAAACTAAATTGTAAGTTTAGAGTTCATCTCACCTAAATCTATCATAATTTTGTTCATAAAAAAGTGAAGAAAATAAATAATAACTAATAATAAGAAAACAAGGTAAATAATAGTATTCGCTTGGATCGTAAAAGATCGATGCTCATTGAGTGAATTTTGATGGGGCTTCTTTATTCCTTTTTTCCACGGTTACTTCTTCCTTGATGTGTTCTTGATTACTACTATTGTCCTTTCATCCTCTAAATGTCTGTTATCTCTCTCTGGCCCCGTAGATGGCTATCTCATTGTCTATCGTGTCTCTTTCCTTGTTATTATAAGAAAACCTCAAAAATTTAACCAATACGAGCCCATATTGGTCATATATTTTCCACAATCGTTAAAAACCCTAATTTACGTAAAGATCACAATCAACGCATGTCAAAACTTTTCTAACTTGGCTCTGAATTCATTTCTTATTCATTGAAGGGCTAAAATAAGTCTTATAAAGAAAATACAATCCTACCAAATCTAATATAAATAATCCAAGCACAAGTAAAATGCTCTCAAAATAATGATAAAAAGCATAACCTAATTAGCTATTATCATTACTACTAATGTTTTTATCTTTGGAGATGTTAGTAAATTAATATGTGAAAGATCAAGCTAAATAGAATGGTAAAGTGAGAAAAAGGATCCATTTGAATCAATCAAGAAATCAAAGGATAAAGAAAATGAGAATGATAGGCCTTTGAAGGTATATGGGAGGAAGAAGAAGAAGTCCAATTCAGTCACGAGTGATCCAACCTTCAACCCACCTACTGAAGATCCGGCTAAGGCAACTTGATGCCAAGGAAATAGAATAATTTTAAATGCTTTCAATAAGATTACGAGTTGTTAATTTGTTATAACAATATTCCACGTAATCATTTGTGCCTATCATGGGAGGGCCAGTTTGTTATAGAGCTAGTTATCTTTAAATAGGACTGTGAGGGAACAGAAGGGGATCTTTTCTTGGGTATTCAAATTGTATTCGTGCCTCTAAGGTGAGCATTGGGTTGGAGGGACGCTGCACCTTATAATAGCAGTTGGTACTTTCCATTTTATGTCATAGTGAATATACTATCAG
>JANITX010000008.1:9815806-9829098 GCA_027564395.1 Erythroxylum ulei
ATGGTGATATAGTTGAATGACAAATGGCCTAGTGATGGAGGGACAAATGGACTAGGTATTAAGTGACAAATGGACTAGTTATAGAGTGACAATTGGTAGTTTGAGAAGAGGACACATAACATCGCTCTTAGCATGACAAGTGTCCACCTTCTTGCCACACACCATACCCACGACATACACAGTTGAAAGACCATCTTTCTCTTGTTTTGTTACATGTTCTCTTCTTCCTTCCTTCCTTCCACCATCAACACACCCACACTGCCCCCATAACCTTGAGCTTTTGCTAAAATTCTGCACCTTGCCACTCTAATAACCTCTTGTCTTCTTGTTATTGAAATCATCCTACTTCCATCTTATTCTTAGAGTTATGTTTGCAAGCTTGGCCGCTAGGTTAGCTTGAGAATTAAGGAAGTTTTGAGATAAACAAGCAAGTAAATTCTTGATTCTTGTGGCATTTGTAATAGAAATTGTATGATGATTGAATTGGGTTGGTTTGCATGTAGGGTGATAATGAAGTTATGTTAGAATTTGATGGATGAATTGGTTTTGTTTTTGATACATGAAAATGGTAGATTATATGGATGATATATGTTGAGGTTTGAAGTATAAATGAAGGTGAGATTATGTTAAAGATGGGTGTTGTTAAAGTGTTTTGGAATTTGACAAATTTAGGGTTATATGTATGATGATATAGGATGAATGAAGAAGAACCAAATGAGTAGGTTTTTGGAGAGATTTATGTAGCTAATATGGTAGATGAATTTACATGAATTGAGGTTGCATAAAAGTGCATGAAATTTGGAAAATTGGAAGAGTTTGATATGTTTTAGGGTTGATTGGTTCGTGTGGAATTGTGGGAAAGGCCCACGATCGTGGCCTGATCATTTTAGGTTTTGCCACCATCATGGCCTAATTATTTGGTATCTGTCATGATCGTGGCGTGTTCCCCACGATCGTGGCCTGTCATACCAACTTCTGTCACGATCATAGGAAGGTCTCCCACAACCGTGGGCAATGCTTTGGAGTGATAAGCTTAGTTTTGTACAGTTGTTGAATCAATTGAGCATAAGTCACTCTAATTTGATGTATTTGGAGTTGATTAAGGCTAGGAATGAACCTAGATTGTTTCTTGATCAATTAGTAAAGAGTTTGATAAATTATGGATATGTAAATATTTAGGAACATGGAGTTGTTATCAATAAGAATTTAATAAAAGTATGATTGATGCAATAGGAATGAATTAAGATTCTTGCATAAGGTTACATACTCGAAAAATTCAAATGAGCATGCATTGAAGATGACACATACACATGTTCATAATTGTATATTCATATGATGGAATAACTTATTGATGTGTGAACTATATGTATGTTGTGTGATATAGAGGCTCAAGTCAAACATTAGCATCCAGACATTGCCGAATCATCAAGATAATAACTTATCTGGAGTGTATTGTAAGTCAACCTAGATGTTCTTTCACTATAATAAAATTGCTTTGTTTAAATTTCAGTTATTGAATTGCTACTTATGTGATTGCAAAAATTTCGAGCATTATTGATCCGAGGAGCTCGATATTCGGGAATGTATAGGAAGTGCTCTATGATTGTATGTGAATATGGAATGTGTGTGTGATCAACTGAGTGATAAATGTCGGACTTAGATATGAAGAATGTGATATATATAACTTGAGTACATTGAATGAGAAATACTAAATGTATAGTCTGTGAATTGTTGCACCTCATTATATTGAAATGCATAAACAGATAAAGGAGCTGTGACCGGATTAGTTAACGTGTGAAAAAGAGCTTTAAGCTCAGAAATGTGATAAAGAGCCTCAGGCTCAGATGCAATGAGCCTATTATCCATGAACGGATATGGGACAGAAATGAGCTCGGTATTCGCGACAGGTAGGAGACAGTACAGGCACTCGATCATAACAAAGTAAAAATGAAGTGGAGTCATATATGCATTTGCATGTGCATTCATATATATTAAATGATCAAATTGATTTGCCTTATTGGATGATTGAATTGGTATGTTTTATTAAACTATGGTGAATTATTGAATTGTATAAATCCATAAAGAATGCGATGCGACGTAAACTGCGAATTTATATGGTATGTTTAGTGAATTGTGTTAAATACTTGCTTTCATGTTCTGACATGAGTGAGCACATCGATGATGGTTCACTCACTGAGTTCACAAACTCAAAAAAATGGCAATATTGTTTTTCAGGTTTAAAGGAGTTCTAGCTCCTAAGGTGATAAAGTAGGAGTATAATATCCTGCGTTTTAGGGACAAAATGGCTCAAAGGTCTGGTCAGCTGATACAAATGAGTCCAGTTAGGATATTTTGGTTTAGCATCTCATTTCATATAGCCCACTTTGTATGGAATTGTAAACTCTCACATGTTATGTAATCTTTATACATAAGCTATGAATTGTAATGTCACAATGTAAATGTTATGTTTGAGAATGAAATGGGAGGTTTAGATCAATTTAAGTACTTATAATATATGTGATGCCTTAATGAGTTACTGTGATTACTCTAACGTGACATTCCCTAGGGTATGTGCTCTGATGTACTATATTATGCCAGGTATATGCTCTATGAGAGTGGTACGTTATATAGTTAGATTATTGAGAAGAGAGTATTTTAAGGTTGAGGGCTGCAATAATTCTCACCTTAAAATGGAAACCATGATTGGAAATTTCTTGCCATTTATTTCTAAGAAATTGTATACCTTTAAAGAGAGCAGGTTCTTTATCTTTGTTTCTAGCAATCCAATTATATTAGGCTCTTTATCTTTGATATAGCCATGTATGCTTGTAGCTTTTTGGGATAATTTAAGCCTTTTATATCATAAGAGATAATTATGGATTATAGGGGTTATCAAACCTTTTCCTTTTTTTAATTTTTACTTGCCTTCCTTCAAGTGGCATGAGTAAATGGGGTATCCTTCTTAAGACTTTAAGGGTCCATAATCAAATCCTACATTAGAGTAGTTTGAGGGTTTTTAGTTGACTACTTTTATTAAGAAATCAAATTTGGATTGCCATTGTCAATAATCCATTCTTCATTTTTAACCTAGAGGAAGGGACACTAAGGTTAGTAAGCATAGGAGCATCAGGTACATTGGCATCTTTAAGATTAGGAATAGAATTATCATGAGTGTTGTTACTACATAAGTCAATAAAATTGGTAGGTGAATGGGGATCTAAAGTTGTAAAAGGATTATTGAGGGATGAGGGGTAAGGATCAGGATTATGAACTTGTGATTTAGGCTTCCAGACTTTAATTAGATTGGACTAAGAGGGTTTTGATGGATATGATGGAGAAATTTTAGTAGGTACCAGTTCTCCATCCTCACCAAGTTTGAGGATATTGAGTGTGTCAAATGTCTTGGCATCTCTATCCATTTTAATGCATACCTTTGTAAGTCCCACTCTCCTCAAACTTGTTGTTTGTTCATCAAGCCTTGGTGGCCTTTGCAGTGTACTTAAGAGATAGCTAAGCCTAGTGTTGACTAGTACTCTAAGGTGTTTTGTGAAAATAAACCCACATAGGGATGTTTCTATGGGAGACTTTATCTAACTTAATTCCAGGTTACCATTTGAGGAGAAATACTAGTTTTCCATTATGATGATAAGGAGCATAGTCAACTACCTAAGACATTCCTTTGAATTCACAAATTGTAAAGAGTAAGTAATCCTTTTTATTAACTAAAAATTGTTCCAATATGAATTTATTCTAGATTCCTTCTTCCCTGGATTTTTTTTAAGGATACGTGTGACAATTTTATAGAAATACCTAACTATAGTGGTGCTCCATTTTGCATTGCCTACCTAAAGGACTTCCAAAGGAGGAGAAATAATAAATGAAGTGGAGTTTTTGACCAGAAAAAATAAGCCCTAGCCTGATGGATGCCTCTCTATCACCAATTACCTAATTCTAGACTTTAAGAGCAGATTAAGGTAATCACAAGGAGGTAAAAAAGGATTATCATAAACTACATCAATGAAGATGGAAAACTAGAGTTCGAGGAGAGAACAAAAAAGAGTGTTGTAGTAGTTGCAATTACTTTTGAGGAAACAATGGTTAGATAAGAAGAGCCAGATTTGGAGTGTTGAATAAGAGGGGATAGAGAAAAGGAAGGGATGAGAGGTTTAGAGGAAGAGAGGCTACGGAAGATTCAAATATAATTGGTGGGGAGGAAGTAAGACAAGGGAGAGGGAGAATTCCAAATGAGTGAGAGGGGATCAACTTATTTTAAGATGGCTGAGGAAGGGGGAACTATTTATAAACCAGCTAATAAGGAACTACGTTTATACCAAAAATGGAAGGAGAAAACTTTTTGGATGATCAAGAAAGATAGTGAACCATAAATGATAAGGTTAATAAGGGGAGTCAAAGTAAAAAAAGAGGAGACTACTTTAAAAAGAGGTCATATCCTCTCTCTCTTAATGTCATTAAGTGCTTGAAAAAATATTATTTACAAATTTCTTAAATTATTACTCAAATTTAAATGTTATTTATAGGTGCACTTCCAGGAAAGTCTCAACTTAACTAAAATACTGATGAGATAGTAAAATATAATATTAATTTTATGAAAAAAGCATCTTATGGGTATTGAAACAAAAGAAAGAAATGTTAGGAACTCTTTGGGAAATGTTAGAATCAATACATTGGATGCAGAATCTAATTTACCATAAGATATGGAATGGAGAAAGAACTCACTTTTGGTATGACTATTGGCATTGTAGGGGCCCTCTTTATAAAGTGGATGAACTTCAACATCTAAGGATGGTGGTGAGAGCAGATACAAAAGTAAGTAAACTTATAAGAGATAATCAATGGTACTAGCCATTTCATAACAGCAAAGGCACAATAATCATATTTGAACAATTGTCAAATTGCCTGGAAAATAATGGGGACACAATTCTGTGGCCAGTTGATAGGACTAGAAGTTTTAGCATAAGAACATGTAAAGCTTTGTTGCAAGAAGATCAAAACTTAAGGGTTGGTTGGGACAAAATGGTTTGAGACAATGATATTAAACCAAGACACTCCTTTATTCTCTGGTTGGGTATGAATTTTGGGTTGTTAATAAAAGATAGATTAAAGTTTCAAGTAAATACACTTAACTGTGAATTGTGAAACGTAGAGGTGGAAAATCAGGACCATCTAATGGTAAGGTGCAGTTACACCAAAGAGATATGGAGAACAATCCAAGCTAAGTTGTGCATAAGCTGTCTGCCTAGAAAGAAATGGTTAATTGGATGGGAACTATAAAAATGATGAAACAAACTGATTATAAGGCTCTTAAGATAAGCTGGAGCAAACATGAAATTGCCATGCTTTGAACTCAATAACCACCACTGCCACCGCCTCCATCACTACCACCCACCCATCTATCCCCGCCATTGCTAAATCTCAAATATACCTCCACAGCCACAACAAAACAAACTCTGCCGATAGAGGGTTTGCACTCTTTTCACACCCCAGAAAGAAACCCTAGCTTTGCCCCTTTGCTTTTCCAGATCTCTTGCACAAACTTGCAAACAACCAGAGAGGATTTAGTTTCCAAATCACAAATGGACCCTGATTTTCCAACCCTTCTTTTAACCATCAAACAAACCACCTCTCCTAACCCTAACTCAACCGGTCCCTCCCTTTCTAAACTTTTTGCAGCACTTCCCTCTTCCCCATCTTTTTCCACAACTATCCCTCTCCCTACCACTGTTGCTCCACCTAGGGGTTCTATCAAAACTGTTGGAGACATAGCTAGAGGACCTAGGAAAACATGGAAACAGGTAATTGGTGGTAACTCTGACTCCTCTTTGGTGTTCAACCCTCTGGTAGATATTGATGGTAAGCTAATGGTGGCTCATAGTCTAGATGTTTTGCAACAGGGAGCTAAGACATGGGAAGCTACTCTTGTTGAATTTTTCATAGACAAAAGGCCTGCTTTTCCTGTTATATAAGCATGGGCTTCGAGAAACTGGAAAGGAAGAGGTCTAATGGAGGTAAAGCTAACTAAAGAGGATAATATAATCTTTACCTTTTCTTCTAAATCAGAAGCTCAAAAGGTAACAGAAGGGGGCCCATGGAATATATCTCAACTTCCATTATTTCTCCAAAATTGGAAACCGGAAATGGAGTTAGAAAAATTTATAATGAAGAGCATATCCTTATGGTTAAACATCCATAATATCCCCTTGGAGTATTAGACTACAAAGGGGTTGAGTATGCTTGAGAGCTACTTGGGGAAACCTATCTACGTGGATGAAAATACTGAATTGAAGAAAAGAGTTGGATTTGCTCGATTATATGTGAGTATGGATATCTCTAAGGAAATGAAGGATAGTATCCCTATTCTATGGTTGGCTGATGAAAGCTCTCTTAGAGAAGACAAAGTCTTGGTGACTTACCAATAGAAACCATCTCTTAAAACGCAAGGCAAAGAATGGAAATTGACAGGTAGGATCTTCATTAAAGATGACTATTGGGAAGTGGTGGGTAAGGAAAAAGAATGAGTATGAAGAAATTAGAGAGACTGAGGAGGCATAACAAGTAGTAGAAAACCAAGGGATGGTTCAGTCAGTTAATTTCTCCTTTAAAATAAGGGAGTTCATTTCGAAGGAGAATAACCCTATTTCTGTTCAGCTAAAAGAAGTTCATTATAATCTATGAGAAGACTTCTGTAAGTCTTCAATGAATAAAGGAGGAAATGTTCTGGAAACTATTGGTACTATTCTAAATGAAGGAGTTTTAGTTGTTCAAAGTATTAGGAGCAATAGGAAAAGCTCCAAAGGGGAAACAAATTGCCTATGACTTTGATTGTATGGAATGTACGTGGAATAAATAATCCTTCAAAGCTTAATGGTTTAAGGGATTTTATGATAAAGGAAAACCTTGGATTTTTTGTATGTTGGAGACTAAAATTAGAGAAGTTAATCTGAATAAATTGGTTTGTCTAGGTAGCAACTGGCAGTTCATTACAAACCATCAAAGTCATGTATATGGAAGGATTATTATAGCTTATGATGGTGATTATTTGAAAGTGGAGGTTCTAGAATTAAGCTAGCAACATATTCACACTAAGCTTTATTTTAAAATGGAAAATTCTTGTGTTTTAGCTACTTTTGTCTATGGATTCATCACCGTGTTCCAAAGAATTGACCTCTAGAATTACCTAAGAAGGATTAAGACTTCAGTAAATTCCCCTTGGGTAGTTCGTGGGGATTTTAATACCACTTTGTCAGATCAGAGGCTGAAGGTAATTGTAACCTGCTCAACTACTTCTCTGATATGTTTAATTGTATGCAGGAGGTGGAACTTATAGATCTAAAATCTTAAGGTCATAAGTTTACTTGGATAAATAAACAAAGTTCTATTTGGCACATCAAGAAAAAATTGGATAGGGCTTTGGTAAATGTGGAATGGCTACATACTTTTTGAAGAAGCTCTGCAAAATTCTTAGACCTTGGTATCTCAGACCATATTCCTATAAAGATTGATAACTTGTTCACTACCTCCAGAATCTGTCATCCTTTTAGATTTAACAATTTTTTGGTTAACATGGAGGGATTTAAAGAAGCAATAGCCAAGGGATTGGAGCATAGATGCTATAGGACTAAACAATACATACGTATCCAAAAGCTCAACGCTATAAAACAAGTGCTGAAGATTCTTAATTGTAAGAGAGGTCTGAATCTTTCTAAGGAAATTGAAATAACTAGAGATAAACTCTCATCTATTCAAAAATCATTGGCAGAGAATCCCTTGGATGGTGCTCTAGCTACAGCAGAGATTGAAGCTCTTAAGAATTACTTAGAAGTGGTGGATAATTAATGTTCTTTATTGAAGTAAAGAGCTAGAATTAATTGGATAAAAGATGGAGATAGATGTACTAAGTTCTTCTTCAATTCTACGTTAGCTCGAAAGAATACCAATAGAATCGCCTCTATTAAAACTGAAGCTAGTGTGGAGGTTTTCGGACAAGTTCCTTTGGTTAACTAGGAACATATCTTTTCTTAATACAAGCTTGTGTTGTATATCCCTAAATTTTATATATGATTGTTCTGTACATATATTTCATCAGTGAAATTTCTTTAATTTTAAAAAACTACTATTAATTTACTAAATATTAAATTGTGACAAAACTTTTAACAACTAAATCAATATTTTTAATAAATAAATTAAAATTAAAATTTTGACAGATACGAAATTTGTGATAACTTAAAAAGTGGAGTTTGAAATATCTGAATTTTTAATTAAAAAAAAAAGAGAAAATGAAGTTAAACAAACCTTTGTATATTGGGCCATTTATTTGGGATAAACCATATGATATAATAACAAAACAAAATAAGATAAGGCTGTATTTAGAAATAGTAAAACTGAAACCAAATATTATCGTTATTTGTTCTACAAAGAGGAAGAAATAGCGAAACTGAAGAAAGAAGATGGACAGCAGCAATGGCAACAACAACAATAATATCCAGAATGAAATGGGGTCGTGTTGGTCCTACGAGAAGCTGAAATGGGTCGGGACAAGCGTTGCCACGGCGTTCTTTGCGTCCTTGGAGAGATGCTCTTGCATTGACCTCTCAACCTCCGACGACGCCGACGATGCCGAGGAAGCTCACGATCGCCCTCTCATGTTCTCCAGCTCCTTCCGCAAAACCCCCAGCTCTACCGATCCTGTCTTCTCTGTTTCTTCCGCTGCTGTCTAGCAGGAAGGTACGATTTACGTAAATATATTTAAATTTTTATATATATCAGCCCATCAAATGAACTAAGAAGATTGGATGATGAAAATGATAGACATTGTTATGATATTCCCCTTTTTCATATCTCTTCTTACGAATTTGATGGGAAGGGGTTTGTTGTTTCTGTTTATATTTAACATTCGATCAATGTGTTCCTTATTCCTTTGAATTTACATGTCTCCGTATGATTTTCCTTTCCTTTTGTTAATTTACCAATACCTCAAAATCTCTTCTTCGAGAATGCATGAATCTTATGCTTCGCCATGTATTGGATGATGTACCAATGTATTAAGTATTATCCTCAGCACACATGGAATTAACAAAACTTTTTATTTGGTCAAAGGAAACTTGCGTGATCCTTCACGATGGTTCTTTTGAAACTAATTTCCCTCGATCAAGCAAGTAGATTATTAGCATCATGAGTCCAATACATAGTTCGAAGATCGGAACCGGGGAGCCATACCTGTACAGTTTCTAACACGCAAATCCAGTAGCATAGCATGGTCTTTTCATCCTTTCTGTAAGAAAAGATACAGCAACCAGTGGAGGTCCAAGATTGAAAAGTGCATGACTTCAAAAAACAAACATAAGATAAGCAACCAAACCATTGTTTCAGTAATATTACTTGTTCTGCTTCCACATATAAAACAACAAATATCGTTGATTATTGCTACGCATTTGTGGAATCATAAGGAGACAAACCATGTATTTCCCATAATCATGCATCTTTATGAGAATTTGCTATTTCAGTGTCCTTCAAAACTGCCAAAATATATCTGCTACACTTATCCTTCTCCTTCGTGAAGAGGAACTGTGACTATCAGCAATCACTGCAGCTAAGTAATGCCAAGTAAACATTAGATGCAGAATCCAACATCCATCAATTTGAACAGTATTACTTCTGCTTTTGTTTAAGGATTTCAACGTACATAGAAATGACAAAAATCATATGATTGTACTCTCACGAGAAGAAAATCATGCATTAATCTGGAATTGCAATTTTGGTAGGAACATGTTCCTTCAATATTCCCCAAACTACTACATACATTTCTCTTTCAAAATCTAAGCTCCGCCTCTAATAGTAATCACTGTATCTATTTGAGCATATGCCGCGATGAAATAGCAAGCAAACAGTAGATGGCGGTCAACGAACCAACCTTTGAAATGATAGCACTGCTTTTGCTTGATATCATTGAAGAATATGGCACATAAAAGTGACTGAACCCCCATAATATATAAATTCTTTTTTTTTAAATGATAAATTCTTTATAACACTATAAAACACACCTATGATACAACCTGTTACCTTGGCATCCTCACAATAGCCAAGAACATTTCTGCTTCAAACTCCAAGCTTCCCCTTGATCTCTAGACCTCTGACTACCAGTAATCGCAGCAGCAAGAGCATTGGACTAAAGTGATGAAGCCTCTTTCCATCTCTCACGACAATCTCTCTGCCAACGAGTTTAGCATGAAATAACTAAAGTGTCAATAAATTCGCAGACTATCCAAAATTAATTTTTCCGCACAAGTAAAACAACAATCACAAAAGCAAAATGCTAAAGACGCCAACGTTTGGTAACGCAGTTCGGCACATTTTGCCTACGTCTGCGGAACCCTCACCCAAATTAAATTCTTTCACTGTAGTTCACAAAAATTACACAAGATTGATCTACCCCTTAAGACCCAATCTATATAGCCAACCCACAACCTAACTACCCGTGAAAGTTCTTCACGCCCAATAACACGATTGACTCGTGTTAACCTCGTCAGAAGATTTTCCTAACTATTTCTGCTTAAAAATAAAGATAATTAAAACAAGAATACAACAATTTCATATCTGAAATTCTTCACCGAAAAGGCCAAGTAGCAGCACCGACAATATCTGTACCAATCTATGATGAAGCCTCCTTTGTGCTGCAAACATCAATTAGCTTAAATCACCCAGCAAAAACATCAACTGCACATCACCCTTGGACTACTTGCTAGAGATAAAAGTAATGTGACTATATTGCTGCAAAACACCCCACAAAAATTAACTCAATCAAGAGAATAAAACTCAACAGCGCAGCAGCCAAAAATCACCTACACCCCCTGTCGTTCACACCAAAAAAAAAGAAAGTATACGCAAATCAAAAGAAGATACCCTACACAATATTCCACGTCACTTTCTCAAAAAATCAAAATCAAATTGACAGCCACCCAAACTCCCAAATAAACAGTATCACGTGAGCTACCAAAGTCAACAACCAACCCCCACATGGCTAGGATTTTCTTTCCGTATCATATTCAAACAAGGACAATATCAAATAAAGATCAATCCAAAGATCATGCTTATTAGGATTATCTTTCCAAATCAAATCCCACTCACCTTCCAAATCGCAACCACCACTTTACGCATATCTTAAAAAATTATTATGGAAATTCCCATGTCCAATTAAAATGCCAAAAATAAAAATAGTATATATTAAAAAATAAATCCTAACAAAGTGGATGATGTTGGGTATATTGGTACTGGAAATAGTGCTAAAACAGGATAGGATAGCTGAAAGAATTAAAGGGTTGCAAATGGGCAAATTAAAACGGGTGAGACAATGTGCCCAAATTGCATGAGAGAAAGGGCAAGCAAAAAATAAGTGGTCGATCTATTCATTTGCTGAGAAGCACAAGGAACAATGATTTGGAGTATAGAGGTAGGGAAGTCTATCACGGGTTTGAAGCTTACACAGGAATGCTAGCCACAAGATGAAGGAGCAACGAGGTGGGTTGTATTTAGACCATACCAGGTTGTGCCAAGGAACAACCGGTAGAGGGGGTCGCAAGAGTTGATAGGCAGACACATTGGTATAGCGCTTAATGGGGCTCGCTAGCCATTCCAGACTGTCCGGTAAAGTGTGATTAGGTAAATAACCAGGAGGTTCAAGGTGACGAAGGAGGTCCATAGAAGCCTCCCCCCAGCTCTAAGCATCATTAAGTATTACGTCAAATACACGGGCTGTCAGTGGAAGCGCCGAGCTATTGATCTCTTTAGGGGTAGCCAAGGTGCCCAAAATGCCACGCGGGTGCCACGGATCCTGCCAAAAAAAAAGTAGACATACCGTTGCCAATCGTAAATCTGAAGTGATGACACAGTTTGTCCCGGACAGTTAAGAGCTTTCTCCAACCCCAAGAACTATTATAGGTAGGAAGAGCAGTCCAAAAATTTGACCTACGCAAAATAATTGTATGAACCCACTTAACCCACAGAGCTTCCCGATCCTCAAACAAGAACCATATTCATTTACCTAAAAGGACTTGATTCCAAGTAGACAAGTGTTGACCCCTAAGCCACCTTCCTTTTTAGGACAACATATATCACTCCACTTCACCTTTGCCTTAGGATTAGACTCTGCCTTGCCTGTCCATAAAAAATTCCTAAGCTTGGCCTCAATGTCCTTAAGGATGGAAGAGGGGAGGATAAAAAGAGAGGACTAGTAGACATGGAAAGTGGAGAGGACTGAAATAACCAATTGGAGTCTACCCGCATAAGAAAGGCTCTTATGGGTCCAACGATTGATCCTATTATCAGTTCGATCGAGAAGGATAGCGCAATCCCATTTGGACAGACGACCTGTTATGAGGGGAATACCGAGGTACCGAAAAGGGAGGGAACCTTGACTAAGACCAGAGACAAGTGTCATCCTCCGACTCAGAGAATTAACAACTGGGAAGAGGTAAAACTGACTCTTAACAGTGTTCATTTCCATGCCAGAGAACTGAGAGAAGGTAAACAAGGAATCAAGCAAAATCTGAGCTGAGATCAAATCCCGATGGCAAAACATTAAGAGGTCATCTGCAAAAAGAAGATGGGTAATCTTAAGACCTTGACATCTCCAATGGTATTTGAATTGAGGGTTGTTGTCTATAGTCACTCTCAAATGCCTAGAGAACACTTCCATACAGAGAATGAAGAGGAAAGGGGATAGGAGATCTCCTTATCATAACCCAGATTTACCTTTAAAAAAAGGAGTAGGAGACCCATTAACAAGTATGGAATAAGAGGGGGTAGTGATGCATTCTCGGACCCACGCTATGAACCTCTGTGGGAGACCTACTGCTTCTAAGGTATTAAGAAGAAAATCCCAATGGATTGAGTCATAGGCTTTACGGAGATCCACTTTAAAAGCACACCGATTGTGAGAATTGAAAATGTGGTAGTTCTTGAATATTTCTTGGGCTAAAAGGATATTGTCCCCGATACGACGATTCTTGATAAAGGCACTTTGATTAGGGCTTACTATAAGAGGGAGAATAGAGCTTAGGCGATTGGCTAAAATTTTAGCAATTATCTAGTAGATCATATTGCAACAGGAAATGGGCCTAAAATCTTGTACATTGGAAGGGTGAGCTGTCTTGGGAATAAAGGTAATGAATGTAGAATTAAGCTCTTTTAAAAGTTTGTCCTGAAGGAAAAAGTTCTGGATAGCGGCTGTAACTTCCCCTCCTATAATAGACCAAGCCTGTCTAAAATAGTGCCCATTA